>VSMD01057555.1:0-68221 GCA_008750895.1 Mirza zaza | reverse complement strand
GCTCAATCTGTGTCCTCATCTCTAGAAACAGTCATGTGTGTCACAGGCTTTAAATTCAGCCTCCCCAGATGTATGTGGGGTGAATAAACTCACCTTCCTTGGTATAATATATCAGTCTCCAGCCTCAGTGAGTTCCAGACACACGTGACCCAGTTTTAAAAAAAATCTTCATTCTTTTTGCTCCCTTGGGCTGGAGGCCTCCCCAGCTTCTCCACCTGGTGAATCTCCCTGGCCGTCTCCTGCAGGAGCCCCCACCCCGACTCCCCTGGCAGGACAGCTCTCACTCCCTTCCTGATAAAGACAATACAGGAAATTATCTTGATAAAATGTAAAATCTGTTTATTAGGACAGTGACCAAAATGGTTGGGATAAAAAGAAAAAACCCCTCCTGCAGTGTCATTGCTTCTCCTTATGGAAAATCCATTTAGATAACCAGGAAGTTGAACTACATGAAAAAGGTACTTGAATTTAAGCAGACACAGGTAGAGTGTGTGTCCGTGGTTATGAGTGTATACTATACTATAAAGAAATGTAAACAAAAACCAATTACCTTGAGCGGAAGAATGCATGACTCTTAATAAAAGCATGGGAAATTTCCTGGCTACATGGAACAATTTAAATGCATCAAGAATCAAGTTATACTGGAGGAACAATTGCTTTTCTAGACCTTTAAGGTAAACATTTCAGTGTCTGGTCTTAACAGCAGAGATAGAACTGGAGAAAAAGTTACAGGAGCTGACAAAAAAGTTACAGTTATCACTGCAGCCAAACAAAAAGAAGTTACGCATGACCTGCAAATCCTGTGCAGTGAGATACAGTAAAATTTGAACTTCTGAGATATGAATCTGGAAGTTTCAAGAGGAAAACACTACCTCAAGAAATGAAATCACCATTCTAAATGAAGAAGACAGAATTTCTTTTTTTCTGGGAGGGGGTTCTTTTTATTTCATAAAATATAGGGGGTACAAGAATTTTTTATTATGTGGATAAATTGTATTCTTTTCAAGTCAGGTATTTCAGTGTACCCATCACCAGAATAGTGTACATTGTACTCGATAGGTAGATTTTTATCCCTCACCTCCCGTCATCCCTCCTCCTTAGTTTCCCGTGCCCATTATTGCTCTTTATGACCATATATATCCTTTGTTTAGCTTCCACTTATGAGTGAGAACATGTGTTGTTTGTCCATTCCTGAGATACTTCACTTAGGATAATAGTCTCCAGTTTTATTAAAGTTGCAGCAAAAGACATTATTCCTTTTTCTGGCTGAGTAGTACTCCATGATATAGTGTGTTTGCATGTGCGTGTGTGCGTGTGTGCGCGCGCACATCACATTTTCTTTATTGGCTCATCAGTTGATGAGCACTTAGTTTGATTCCATATTTTTGCTATTGTGCATTATGCTGCGATAAACATTCAGGTACAGGCATCTCTTTTATAAAATAACTTCTTTTCCTTTGGGTTGATACCCCAGTAGTGGGATTGCTAGATCAAATGGTAGGTCTACTTATATTTCTTTGAGGACTCTCCATACTGCTTTCCATAGAAGTTGTACAAGTTTGCCCACCATGTATAAGTGTTCTCTTTTTGCCACGACAGCACCAACATCTATTGTTTTTTAACTTTTAATGTGATTCTGACAGAGTTAAGGTGGTATCTCATTGTGGCTTTAATTTGTATTTCCCTGCTAATTAGTGAGGTTAAGCATTTTTTCAGATGTTTCTTGGCCATTTGTCTATGTTTTGAGAAGAGTCTGTTCGTGACTTTTGTTCACTTTTTGATGGAATTGGTTTTTTTCTTGCTGATTTGTTTGAGTTCTTTGTAGATTCTGGATATTAATCCTTTGTCAGATAGATAGTTTGCAAATATTTTCTCCCAGTCTGTAGGTTATCTGTTTAGTCTGTTGATTATTTCCTTTGCTGTGTAGAAACTGTTTAGTTTAATTAAGTCCCATTTATTTATTTATTTTTGTTATTGTTGTATTTGTTTTGGGGGTCTTATTCATAAATTATTTGTCTAGGCCAATATCTAGAAGTATTTTTCCTACATTTTCTTCTAGAGTTTTTATGGTTTCAGTTCTTAAATTTAAGTCTTTAATCTATCTTGAGTGAGTTTTTGCATATGGTGTGGGAAAGGGATCCAGTTTCATTCTCCTGCATGTGGCTATCCAGTTTTTCCAGCACCATTTATTGAATAGGTTATCCTTTCCCCACTGTATGTTTTTGTCTGCTTTGTCAAAAATGAGTTGGTCATAGCTATATGGTTTTATTTCTGGGTTCTCTATTCTGTGCCATTGGTCTATGAGTCTACCTTTATACCAGTACCATGCTCTTTTCATTACTGTAGACTTGTAGTAGAATTTCAAGTCAGTAACGTGATGCCTCCAGATTTGTTCTTTTTGCTTGGGATTTCTTTGGCTATTTAGGCTTTTTTGGTTTCATATGAAGTTTAGGATTAGTTTTTCTAGATCTGTGAGAAATAACATTGGAATTTTGCTGGGAATTATGTTGAATCTGTAAATCACTTTGGGCAGTATGGACATTTTAACAATGCTGATTCTTCCATGAGCATGGGAGATTTTCCCATTTGTTTATGTCATCTATGATTTCTTTCACCAGTGTTTTGTAATTCTCCTTGTAGAGATCTTTCACCCCCTTGGTTAAGTATATTCCTAGGTATTTTATTTTATTTTATTTTTTATAGCTATTGTAAATGATATTGAGTTCTTGATTTGACTCTCAGCTTGACTGTTATTAGCATACAGAAATGCTATTGCTTTGTATACATTAATTTTTTAACCTGAAACTTTACTGAATTTGACAATTCCAAGAGTCTTTTGGTGGAGTTTTTAGGGTTTTCTAGATATAAGATCACATCATCAGCAAACTGGGACAGTGTGACCTCTTCTTTCCTGATTTGGATGCCCTTTGTTTCTCTCTCTTGCCTGATTGCTCTGGTTAGAACTTCTGTTACTATATTGAATAGAAGTGGTGACTGTGGGCATTTTTGTCTTGTTCTGGTTCTTAGGAGGAATGTATTCAGCTTTTCCCCCATTCAGTATGATGTTGGCCATGGGTTTGCCATGTATGGCTTTCATTATTTTGAGGTATGTTCCTTCTATGCCTAGTATGTTTAGGGTTTTTATCATGAAGGGGTGTGATGGATTTTATCTAATGCTTTTTCTACAACTAGTACAATGAACATATGGTGTTTGGGGTTTTTTTGTTTTTGCTTGTTTGTTTTTTTTTTTGAGACACAGTCTCACTCTGTTGCCCAGGATAGAGTGCCGTGGCATCAGCCTAGCTCACAGCAACTTCAAACTCCTGGACTCAAGCAATTCTTCTGCCTCAGCCTCCCGAGTAGCTGGGACTACAGGCATGTGCCACTATGCCCAGCTAATTTTTTCTATATATTTTTAGCCGTCCAGCTAATTTCTTTCTACTTTTAATAGAGACAGGGTCTCACTCTTGCTCAGGCTGGTCTTGAACTCCTGAGCTCAAAGGATCCACCCGCCTCAGCTTCCTAGAGTGCTAGGATTACAGGCATGAGCCACTACGCCTGGCCTGGTCTTTGTTTTTAATTCTGTTTATGTGGTAAAATCCCATTTATTGATTTGTGTGTATTGAACCATCCTTGCATGCCTGGGATCAATCCCACTTGATCATGGTGGATTATTTTTTTGATGTGATGTTGAATTCAATTTGTTAGTATTTTGATGAGGATGTTTACATCTATGTTTATAAGGGATATTGGTCTACAATTTTCTTTTTATTGTTGTTGTTGTTGTATCCTTTCCTGGCTTTGGTATCAGGGTGAAACTGGCTTTGCAGAACGAATTAGGGAGGATTCCCTCCTTCTTCATTTACAGAACAGTTTCATAGAATGGGTGCCAATTCTTCTTTGTAGGTCTGGTAGATTCAGCTGTGGATCCTTCTGGTTCAGGGCTTTTTTGGGGGGGGAGATTTTTTATTACTGTTTCAATCTGGTTACTCATTATTGGTTTGTTCAGGATTTCTATTTCTTTCTTTCTATTTCTATTTCTTCTATTTCTTCTATTCAAGCTTGGGGGAGGTTGTGTGTTTCCAAAAATTTATCCATTACCTCTAGATTTTCTAGTTTGTGTGTGTGGAGGTTTTCATAGTAGTCATGGGTGATTTTTGTATTGCTTTTTTTTTTTAAGGCTACAGTATCAATTATAATGTCTCCTTTTTTTATTTCTTTTTCTTTTCTTTTCTTTCTTTATTTTATTTTTGAGACACAGTCTCATACTCTTCCCTGGGCTAGAGTTCTGTGGTGTCAGCCTAGCTCACAGCAACCTCAAACTCCTGGGCTCAAGCGATCCTCCTGCCTCAGCCTCCCCAGTAGCTGGGACTACAGGCACATGCCACTGTACCCAGCTAATTTTTTCTATTTTTAGTTGTTTGGCTAATTTCTTTCTATTTATAGTAGAGACAGGGTCTCACTCTTGCTCAGGATGGTCTCAAACTCCTGAGCTGAAGCAATTCTCCCGCCTGGGCCTCCCAGAGTGCTAGGAATACAGTGTGAGCCACCACACCTGGCCTGTATTTCTCGACTGAGCTTATTTGGGTCCTTTCTTTTCTATTTTTGGTTAACCTAGCTAGCAGTCTATCAATTTTGTTTATCTTTTCAAAGAACCAACTTTTTGTTTCATCGATCCTTTGTATTTATTTTTTGTTTCCATTTCATTTAGTTCTGCTCTGAGATTTGTTATTTCTTTTCTTCTGCTAGCTTTGGGTTTGATTTGTTCTTCTTTTGCTCCTTCCTTGAAGTGTGACATTAGGTTGTTAATTTGTGATCTTTCTGCTTTTTGTTTTGTTTTGTTTTTTGATGTAAGCATTTAAGGCTATGAACTTCCTTCTTAACACTGCTTTTGCTGTATCTTATGGATTTTGGATACATGTGTCATGATTGTCATTCAGTTTGAAAAATCTTTTTATTTCCATCTTAATTTCATCATTGACTCAAGGATCATTCAGCAGCAGGTTGTTTAATTTCCATGACTTTGTATAGATTTAAGAATTCCTCCTAGAGTTGATTTCTAGTTTTATTCCACTGTGGTCTGAGAAGATACATGGAATGATTTCAATCTTTCTGAATTTGCTGACACTTGTTTTGTGAACTAACATATAATCAATCTTAGAAAATGTTCTGTGTCCTGATGAGAAGTCTGCAGTTTTGGAGTAGAATGTTCTGTAGATTTCTGTTAGGTCCATTTGTTCTAGAGCCCTGTTTAAGTCAGTGTTTCTTTGTTGATTTTCTGCCTTAATCATCTGTCCAGTTCTGTCAAAGGAGTGCTGAAGTCCCCAGCAATTATGATATTGCTATTTATGTCTTTGCTTAGATCTAATAATATTTGATGTATGAATCTGGGAGCTCTTGTACTAAATGCATATATATTTAGGATCAGTGTATCTTCTTGCTTAATTGCTCCCGTTATCATTACATAATGATTGCCTTTGTCCTTTTTTTACCATTGTTGATTTAATGTCTATTTTATCTGATATGAGAATAGCTACTCCTCTCACTCTTGGTTTGCATTCATGTGGATTTTTTCTTTCCAAACCTTTACCTTGAGTCTGTGAATATCCTTGTGAGTTAGATGGGTTTCTTGGAGACAGTGGATACTTGGGGTATGTTTTCTCATCCATTCAGTCCGTCAATATCTTCTAAAAATGGAGCATTAAGACTGTTTACATTCAATGTTAGTACTGATATGTGAGATACTATTCTGTTGATCATGTTGAATGATACCTAGCCACTTTGTTTTCTCCCTTATGATACTGTTTTTTGTTTGTTTGTTTGTTTGTTCATTTGTTTTTTGAGACAGAGCCTCATTCTGTTGCTAAGGCTAGAGTCCCATGGCATCAGCCTAGCTCACAGCAACCTCAAACTCCTGGGCTCAAGCAATCCTCCTGCCTCAGCCTCCTGAGTAGCTGGGACTACAGGCATGTGCCACCATGCCTGGCTAATTTTTACATATATATATATATATATATATATATATATATATATAAAATTTAGTTAGCCAATTAATTTCTTTCTATTTATAGTAGAGGTAGGGTCTCACTCTTGCTCAGGCTGGTTTCAAACTCCTGACCTTGAGCAATCCGCCCACCTCAGCCTCCAAGTATGCAAGGATTACAGGCGTGAGCCACCACACCCAAACTATGATACTGTTTTAGAAGAGTTGTGAGCTTTAACTTTCAGGTGTTTTTACATAGGTAGGTATTGATTGTTCTCTTCCATGTCTAGAGCAATTTTAAGCATTTCCTGTAGGGTAGGTCTAGTGGTGACAAATTCCCTTAGTGTTTGCTTGTCTGGGAAAGACTATTTCTCTTTCATTTGGGGAACTTAGTTTTGCAGGATAGAATATCTTGCATGGCAGTTATTCTATTTAAGACTTTATTCGGGCTTAAAAGGTCTTTGCTGAGAAGTCTGCTGTTAGTCTGATGGGTTTTCCTTTGCACGTAACTTGTTGCTTTCATCTCACAGCTTTTAGGATTTTCTCCTTCACTTTGACTTTAGTCATGCTGATGACTATATATGTCTTGGTGATCTCCTATTTGATATGAATCTTCCATGTGTTTGACCATACTGCATTTGGATATTTAAACCTCCAGTGATACCAGGGAAGTTTTTCTCTATTATTCTCTCAAATAGGTTTTCAATTCTTATTATTTTTTTCTTCTTCTCCCTCAAGGATATCTATAATTCTTATGTTTATTCAGTTTGCATAATCTCATATTTCTTGCCATGCTTGTTCATTCTTCTTTGTTCTTTTTTTTTTTTTTTTTTTTTTTTTTTTTTTTTTTTTACTGACTGGGTAACTTTGAAATCCTCATATTCAAGTTCTGAAATTATTTCTTCTGTTTAGGCTAACCTATCATTAAAATTTCTGCTGTATTTTGAAATCCCCGAAATCACTCTTTCATTTCTTTAAGTTCTGTTATCACTTTTCTAGTGTTATTTATCCCTTTAGTGAATTTTTTGTTCATGTCCTGATTTTTTTTTTTTTTTTTGGTTTATTTGAGATGGTTTTCTACCATCTCCTCAATTCTGTTCATCTTACTTGCCATCTGCAATCTTAATTCCATATCTGTCATTTCAACAGTTTCCTTTTGGTTGGAGTTCATTGCTGGAGAACTATTGTGATCCTTTGGGGGTGTTGAGATAGCCTGTTTTTCATGTTGCCAGGGTTTTGTTTTATGCTGGTTCCTCCTCATCTGGGGTCTCTTCTCTCAGCTCAAAACAGACAGTGGATACGACACACCTATTGTCCTCTCTGGGACCTCAGTTGCTAAGGGAAAATAGAGATGGGTCCCTGGATAGTATGCTTGGATCCTAGTCTGGAAGCTTGACCAGGTAGGAGAGGGAAGGATGCACTGTGACTCTTTAATGCTGCTGCTCTGCTACATCTCCCCTGTTCCCATGTGGTCATCACTGGGCTGCTGTGGCAAGGCCAGTCCCTGGTGCCATGTGTGCACACAAGGTGGGGCTGGCCAACAGGATGGGGAGTGCATGTGGGATGGAGGAGGTCTGCTGGGCATGTCCGCATGTGTGCACACCTGGGTGGCCAAGACACCACGTGCATGAGTGGGGCGAGGTCCACACAGGCACAGGGCGTAGCAGGTGTACAGGGCATAGTGGTCCCACAGGCCCATGGTGCACAGGGTGGAGCAGGCCCTGGTGTGGAGAGGGCCAGGCCATCACAGCTCACATGTGGGGTGGATCAGGACCCCAGGACAGAGCACACCCATGGGGCAGGGCACTTACTCAGGATGCACTCATATATGTGGGCCTGGGAAGCCATGGGGCAGGGCACGCAGGCAGGGCAGGGTGTGTGCAGGACGTGGCACACAGAGGACCTGTGCAGGACAGCATGGATCCATGGCAGGCAGTCCACCCAGATCCAAAAGCAGCAGTTATGCTGGCTTTCATCCTATCCAGGGCCTTTCAGGCAGCAGTGGTAGCAGCAGTCCTACTGTCTCAGTGGTGGGCAGTGAGTGCTGAGGGTTATAGACATGTCCTCTGTGGGTCCCACAGGAAGTGCCGTTGAGCTGGATCACCCAGGCCACAGCAGTGGGAGCCAGGCCCATGGTCTTCTGCTCTGCCCAGGGCCCCCATTGGTGGCAGCAGTGGGGGTACACACCAGCTGCCCATGGGGTACTTGCAAGTGCCAGGATTCCCTGCTTGGCCAGGGCAAGGGGGAGGCAGCAGTCACAGATCTGACCACAGGCAACAATAGCATTATGGAGTTGGGATGTTACAATGGCATCAGCTGCAGTGCCGAGGGCTCACAAGTCATCCCTTCTTTCTTGAGCAATTCAGGTGCACAGCCTCCAGTTAGGTCTCTGTGTCAGTCTGGAGGCCTCCTGCAGTGGAAGGGCCCTTGGGACCACCCAGTTGCAATATCCTCAGGGGAAGCATAGAGCCTGGAATTTTCTCCTCTGTCCCTTTCCCATGTGTGGGCACCTTCCCTAATTACCTCCAGTCCTGCTGAGCAGCTCATCCCACTTCTATCTTCTTCACTCACACCTCCTCTCCATGTATTTCCAGTCCTCTTGCTCAGACAATAGAGCCAAAGGTGCATATATATTTGCCACTTTTGATCCTCTCTGTGATAGCAGTGTTCTGCAGGCTGCTTCAAGTCTGCCATCTTGGCCCCCCAAGAAGACACCATTTCTGACATGAAACTAGGGAAATTAAATGGATTTTAGGAAGAAATGTGACAGAATTAGAAACTCTAAAGCAGGAAGAAGCTGCAGTTTAGAATATGACTCTTAAACAGATTTCATAATTAAAAATTAAAACCTCTTGCAAACTTCAAGAGAACCCTGTTCTAACATAGGGGACCAAATTTTAATTTTGTATCAGTGCATGTTTTCTATCAGTATATATTTAATATCAAAGTACACTCTTTGGAGAGACTTCTAAATAATTCCCTTCTAATTATAGCCAACTTAAACTACACATACAAAGTTCTTTCATAGATTTATTCTTCACAAAACTTTCACATCTTACACAGACCTTCCACGACATGCTTAGATCTTCTGTTTTGTCCTATACTTCCTCTTCCCCAAATAACCAGTCATTTCACTTTAGAACATTCTGTTTCATACAAAATTATTCTCTTTCCTTTTTAACCTTTCTTATCAAAAATACATCGTCATACCTATAACTTTCTTCACATCTTTCCTACTTACTGGCTCTTGTTTCTACTTCCTTCCTAAATCTGTATTTTGAAATGATCTTTAATTAACCTCCAAATTAGACAAAATTATTTTTTTCTCTGTAAAGAACAGATTTCTATGCCTTTCTTATAATTTTTCTCATCAAAAACACATTTTTGATGTGAATGCTGGTACACTTTGTATACAGAATTATATATGTCAATTAGGATTTTTTAACTCTTCATAAGCTTAATTTCCAGTGAAAACCTAGGAAATAAGAAATTTTAAATTATCACATATCAATATTTTATAGATGGGAACCATTTAATGATTTTTTTTTTTTTTTTGAGACAGAGTCTCACTTTATTGCCCAGGCTAGAGTGAGTGCCGTGGCGTCAGCCGAGCTCACAGCAACCTGCAACTCCTGGGCTCAAGCAATCCTGCTGCCTCAGCCTCCCGAGTAGCTGGGACTACAGGCATGCGCCACCATGCCCGGCTAATTTTTTCTATATATATTAGTTGGCCAATTAATTTCTTTCTATTTATAGTAGAGATGGGGTCTCGCTCTTGCTCAGGCTGGTCTTGAACTCCTGAGCTCAAATGATCCGCCCACCTCGGCCTCCCAGAGAGCTAGGATTACAGGCTTGAGCCACCGCGCCCGGCCATTCAATGATTTTTAGAAACATGTTTCCCCATAACATATTTTATGTGTATGAATAGACCCAAATATATTTAGTCTTTCTATAAAATTTAAGCCAAGAACAAACTTATATTTATGTTCCGCAATTTGTTTTAGTATTTTAAATTGTTTAGAAATGACCCAGATATTTAATGAGCATCTGTTATTTAATTTAATATAACAGAACTTTAAGATTTCATAGCTGGTACAGAGGCATGTGCCTATAGTCCCAGGTACTTAGGAGGCTGAGGTAGGATGATTGCTTGAGCCCAGGAGTTCAGGGCTGCAATGATCTATGATCACATCACTGCTCTCCACCTTGGTTGACAAAGCAAGACCTTGTCTCAAAAAAAAAAAAAAAAAAATTTCAAATTATATGAAAAGTTTACTTATAAATGCTTATCCCTTTTATATTTACCTAATGTACTTATTTTTAACAATTATACCTAGATTACTTATGAAAACTGAGATATTAGAAAAAGCTAATCATCATTTCAAATTATTTCCCTATTAACCATTTTTATAGCCTGTGAAGATCAGGTGCTCACCTAAGTAAGAACCTTCAAGTTAAATATATGGGTATGTTGCTGATAACTCAGAAGATATAGCTGTTTTTATCAAACCACAATACTAAATTAGTCTTCTTTACCAAAGGGTTAAACAAAGATTATTCTGTGTTTTGGGCGGGTTTATAGTTTTATGACAGTAAAACATCTAGCAGAGACAAATATAATCCTATCTAAGCAGTAAACCCTGCAAAAAAAGGCATGCTGATAATTTTGAAGGCATCTCTATCTTTATTTTGTCAATAAATTTAAAACCATCTTATTTATCAAAGATTTTCTTAAGTCATGTGAACTAAAAGGCATTTGGGTTAATTACTATATATTTTAGATGAGCACTCATTTATTGAAGCCAATCTGAAGAGAATTTCTTTCTTTTATTTTTTTTGAGACAGAGTCTCCCTTTGTTGCCCAGGCTAGAGTGAGTGCCGTGGCGTCAAACTCCTGGGCTCAAGCAATCCTCCTGCCTCAGCCTCCCGAGTGGCTGGGACTACAGGCATGCGCCACCATGCCCAGCTAATTTTTTCTATATATATTAGTTGGCCAATGAATTTCTTTCTATTTATAGTAGAGACGGGGTCTTGCTCTTGCTCAGGCTGGTTTTGAACTCCTGACCTCGAGCAATCTGCCCACCTCGGCCTCCCAGAGTGCTAGGATTACAGGCATGAGCCACCGTGCTCGGCCAAGAATTTCTTAAGAGAGTTTTGGCTAATTATGCCAGATACTACCACATAGATACAACAAACAACATGCATAAACACACACAAACACATAGACACACAAAGATTTTATAGCTTTCATTTTAGAATTTTAGTGATGAGACAGTAAAACATAGTAATACAAATTTACCAGTTTATAAAAGATAATTGGATCCAATTATATTTCTGACAAAATTGGTACCTGTTCACATGAATAAACTTCATTTGCTCCAAGAGATAATCTATGTTTTTATTAGAAATGGGGGTCTCACTATATTGCCAAGGCTGGACTCCAACTCTTGGGCTCAAGCAATTCTCCCACCTCAGCCTCCAAGTAGCTGAAATGACAGTTTGCACCACTGCACCTGGCCCTACTAGGTAATCTAATAAAGGCTGTTAACCAAAATTTTGGGTAAAGCAGTTTCCATAGCAGTTTGATTTTTTTTTTTTTAAAGGAATGGTCTCACTATGTCCATTGTGAGTGTACATTGTCAGGCTGGAGTGCAGTGTTACGATCATGGTCCACTGCAGCCTTGAACTCCAGGGCTCAAGTGATCCTCCTGCCTCAGCCTCCCAAGTAGCTGGGACCACCGGCATGCACCACCACATCCGGACACAGTTTGATTTTCAAAATTGTTTTTTAAGCCTATTTTTAGTTTCAAATGAGTGTAGGATTAAATATTCAAGTGTTTACATTTTAGATAGGACTGGCTGAATTTTACAAGAAAAACAAAATCTTTAAGTGATCTTGAAATTTTTAGCAAATAGGTTTAGCAAATCTATCTTTTGTTTGTCTGTTTGTTTGCTTAGCAGGTCAATGTGGATGGGGCATCTTAGCAGTTTTTTGTTTGTTTGTGGGTTGTTTTTTTTGTTTTGTTTTGTTTTACATGTTTTGTCCCCTGTATGGCAGAAAAAGCAATTTTTATGCTGAACAGCAACACCTTATATTTGCACTCTGAGCTCAAGATTTTGACCTGTTTGATCTGAGAGCCCAACTTTTACAAACATTTATCTAGTTCTTTTCTTTTAGAATATCAGTCCTTTTATTAACTGTTCCATCACCCTAAGCCTTTAGAATTTAAATCAGACAAACTTAAATTTACATTTCCAAAAGGTATCTAGGTTGTAGGTTGCCCTAGAGCTATTGTAATTTGTAAAGCCATTAATTTGGAAGCCTTTTAAGACTCTTTTAAAAAAATAATCTTGGCTGGAATGCCATAAGCAGTAAGTCTACCTTAATGGTGTCAGAAAAGTCAGCAGATTCAAAGTAGGCAGGAAAAATAAAAAGATACACACAGAGAATTTAGAAGGCTGTACACATTAACCCTGTAGTTGGTTGCAGTTTTCTTAGAGAGTTCAAATAATGACCATTTCTAAGCTCTGAATTTTCCTTGATGCAATTTGCCTATCAGTTTAAAAGTGTGTATGAAAATGGCCATAACTGGGCATGCCTCTAGAATTTGAGGGTCCCATTCCATTTCTTATTAATCTCTGAAGAGCAAAGAAAATCCTATAAATCCTGTCAGGGAATTTCAGTAGTTTCAACCAGTGTTTTAGATGGTGGTGGCCCCCCTAGTGGCTTTTAATTAGCCATCGCATGCCCACCATTTAGAATGTTTATTTTTATTCTTGGAAAATGTTCAGAAACAAGCAAGGGGATAAAGAGCTGAATCGTTTATAGACACATGTAACCAAACTAAAATGAAACCCCTAATAAGAGAGTTCACAAAAATTTTAAGTCAGGCCATGCAGACCGAACAAAATATTAAACCCGCAGTGCAGAAGCAGACAGGGTATAAATTCTATAGCAACCAGAGCACTCAGACCAGACGGACATTGTCCTTGTACCATAAAGGGCTTGTCAGAAAAGAAAAAAGTCTTTTCTCTTCCCAGGAGGGATGAAAGGTCCTTTATTAAGGTGGCCTTATAACCAAATCAGTTCCTGAATAAAGTCAAAGAGAACTCACCAAAGGGACGGAGTCCAGGAATCTGAAAGGAGATTCACCAGGACAGAAGAGGCGACTCATGGAAACAGTGTAGGGGCTCGGTCTACACCTCACACCTCAGTCAGTTCCAGGGGCAGGTCTACACCTCACACCTCAGTCAGTTCCAGGGGCAGGTCTACACCTCACACCTCAGTCAGTTCCAGGGGCAGGTCTACACCTCACACCTCAGTCAATTCCAGGGGCCGCTGATCCACCCGAGGTGAGCTCCCCCTTCTCAGCCATCACCATGTCAACCTAAAGAGCAAACAGGGAGGGAGACTCTCTAAAAGCAAATGATGTTTACTGAGGAATAGGCACTGCAATGGGGATACCTGTGCTGTAGTAAACCACACGCATAGTCACGGAGGTCAAGGAAGACGAAGGATTTTGGAGGATTACATAATCATTTTGAGATCATTACACTTGGCTACAAGGATCGCTATCAAGGGTGGCGCCAGTCCAAGGTGGACGAGCAGCTGCTGGGCAGATGTCCTCAAGAAGTACTTTTTAGTGTGTCGGTTTGCGATGGCCTTTGTGCAACGTTGTGGTTGTGGCAGAGCCTTGCGTAATAGTTCTCGTTACCAGGCATTCGTGCTCGAAAACCCTCCCGTCACAGCCTTCCCGGGCTCCATGTCTCAGGGTTTCTTTTTTATTTTTTTGAGACAGAGTCTCACTTTATTGCCCAGGCTAGAGTGAGTGCCATGGCGTCAGCCTAGCTCACAGCAACCTCAATCTCCTGGGCTCAAGTGATCCTCCTGCCTCAGCCTCCCGAGTAGCTGGGACTACAGGCATGCGCCACTATGCCCGGCTAATTTTTTTTATATATATTAGTTGGCCAATTAATTTCTTTCTATTTATAGTAGAGACGGGGTCTCACTCTTGCTCAGGCTGGTTTCGAACTCCTAACCTTGAGCAATCCACCCGCCTCGGCCTCCCAGAGTGCTAGGATTACAGGCGTGAGCCACCGCGCCAGGCCTGTCTCAGGGTTTCTAACACAGGTTGACTCCATGTTGACCCCGGCCAGTCTCACATGTACAGGCACAGTGGGAAACAGGGAGGCGGGGAGTGTAGAGGATTTGAGAGGAGCACAAACGAGGTGGAACGGCCATCCCAGAAAGTGAGAATGCAAACGTGCCGTGCAGCCCGGGAGGCTTGCCTGGGGATGTTAGATGCCGATAGGAGAGGTGGGTTACAGGTGAGTCCAGGCAACACAGGTGTGTGATTTTTTTTTTTTCCCCAGTCACGTGCCCCTGCTCAGTTGTGGGCACGGACCAAGAGAATACCTGGATTGCAAACCCTATATGAACAGCTGGGCTAAGTGGTCCCTCCTCCTCAAAGCAGGAAACGGAGCAGCTCATTTGAGTTCAGTGCAGAACAAAGGACAGGACTCAGGCCAGGCAGTGGAGCTGAAAATCAAAAATTCCAAGTATCTCCTTAAACGTTTGGTGTTTTTCTGTGAGCTTTTAGTGCCCCCCTCTCTCTGAGCTGCTTCGAGAAGGGCTTTCATGTCCGAATTGGACCTGGAGAAGAGAGGGCCTGTGGGAGAAGGGAGAAACATGTGTGACTGTGGAGGTCACACGAGGAGGAGGAGGATGACAGGATGAAGAGGGTTCATGGCTGGTTCACGCATTCAGCAGACAATTATTGAGTCCCTACCGTGTTTCAGTCTGTACCGTGTTTCAGTCTGTGCCGTGTTCTAGGGACCCCTAGGTGATGACGACTTCATCTCGGCACCCAAGGAGGTCACGGTCCAGAGAGAGATCCCCACTGCACATGTATCCGCCAAAGGGCAATGTCATCGCCATCCTAGTCTCAGACCTCCAGAAGGGGTCTCTGCTGGCAAGGCGAAGGGCTCTTTGGGGCTTGAGCATGCTGTGCAGGCCAACAAAGAAAATATTTTCTTGACCTCTTTGTCCACAGCATGGAGGAAGGGACAGGGAAGGTTGCAGGGGTGGTGGGACTAGACCTCCAGGTGAGGGAGATGGTGGGAAGGTGCGATGCTCAGCCCTGCTCCACTCATCACATCCTCTTTGCAGCTGTCTAGCATCCCTGCCTGCCTCATCCTCCTCCAGCCCAAACACTGCCGGGCCAGACAAGCCTTTGTTTTGCTTCAAGTTTCAATCTGATCACATCACTCCCTCTGGTGGACATCTGTTGATTCTGCCTACCCAGCACCCATTTCTCCAGCTCATTAATACTCTTTCATTTCTCCTTTCTTATCACCTTTTCTCCCCAAATACTATCTCCCAAAAGGTGAGCTCCAAGGATTCTAGAAGTAAATCAAGCAAGGGGGCACCCAGACTTGAACTGGGGACCTCTTGATCTGCAGTCAAATGCTCTACCACTGAGCTATACCCCCTGCTGGCATCTTGCTTCTTACTAACAGCATTTCACCTTTAGCATCATGTTGTATTACATGGTAAACAGCAGAGATTGAACTTTAACTGATAGAAAATAAAAGAAGAGGAGTGTATTTGGTCACAGCAATGTAAACAGAGAAGCAGCTGACTTCCACAAGCTCAAATACTATGAGGACTGTCTCCCTCCAGCTTTCATCTTTGGTTCCCTCTGAAGTCAGCTGTAATGTCTCAGACCAGTCTCTGCACGCAGCTGACACCCTGCCTCCAATATGTGTAGGTTCACATCTCTACACTTTGGTTGCCGGAGGGAAGTCTGAAAAATCCTAGGGAAGGGCTCTAGTTGGTTTGGCTTTAGGGCTGTGCCTATCCATGACCAACCACTGTGACTGGAGGTAGGGCCCATGAGTGGTATAACCATTTCAGAAGCAAGGTCTTGTAAGAATATATCTGCTCCCACTCAGAATCTATGTCTATAGTATGGGGAAGAAAGGTGGTTCTTCAAAACAAGACACGGGTGGCTAAGACATAGCCACAGGGGACCATTGCTGCAGCTCTCAGCTTTCTTGGTGGAGTTTATCGTATCAAGGGAGACTGGCAACCTACCCTCCTGCTGCATGGAGCCGTCAGATTCCGTGATGGTAGAAAGGCTAGTAGGTGCTCATGTCTCAGGTGGAGAAAGATTTTTCACCCAGAGATTAAGATATATAAAAGTAACATTTACTTTATCCTTTAGAAGGACAGAGAGAAGTGGTGGCGGGAGCAGAGAGACAGCGTGGCATCCCAAAGAAAGAGAAGGGAGATGCCAGTAGCGAGGCCAGGTGGTTTGTTGCTTTTATGGAGACAAAAATAGTAATTGTAAGGTAATTAATAAGGTAGTCGCAGGATGTCTGTCTTGTTTTTTCTGTTCGAGACTTGGTTCTCTCTGAGATGTAGTCGGGGCTTAGGCGCCTGCTGCGTGCCTGACTCTGACGACCCCACAGTTCCTGAGCTCAGCGGAGCTGCCGGGCCTGGCAACACACGGCAACTACTCTGGGAACATGGAAGAGCAGCGTGAATCATATGCAGGGTGAGGCTGAAGCACCGGCATGTTCCCCATCTGCACTGGGTCTTGCGCCCTGAGGCGCTTACTAAGAAACAAGGGGGAGGGGAGGCATCCAGGTGAACGTGGCAGCCAGAGCAAAGGAATCCAGTGCAGCCTTGACCAGGTTTGAGGACAGTCGCTGCGCATGGCGCTGGGGGACAGGAGCCCGGAGAAGAGGTGTTGAGGCGCCAGGTCCCCTGCAGGAGTAATAAGCAACGTGAGCCCAGAGTGTGACTCCA
Organism: Mirza zaza; assembly: GCA_008750895.1. NCBI lineage: Eukaryota > Metazoa > Chordata > Mammalia > Primates > Cheirogaleidae > Mirza > Mirza zaza. The sequence goes on along the minus strand of VSMD01057555.1, from coordinate 51,425 downwards.
CTGGAAAAAGGGACAGTCACCTGCCAGTGTGCTGGGGCTGGAGCGTGGGGCACTGGATTGCAGGTGGAGGAGGTGGGGTTAGCGTCCAGACGGCTTCTCCCTATTCCGGCTTCCACACACGAGCGTCCTCCCGTGTCATTCACACCGTAGCTCCTTAGGAGACGCACTCTGGTACTTGGGGTGAGGGGAATCGTCTCTGCGCCTATTGGCCCAGAGGCAAGGTCCCTGTCGTGGGTTGAACTGTGTCGCCTAAAAAGATACGTTGGCCTAAAAAGATATGTTGAAACCCCTAACCTCTGGTCCCTGTGAATGTTCCTTATTTGGAAGCAGGGTCAGTTCAAGATGAGGTCATTAGGGTGGGCCCTAAGCAAACATGACTGGTGTCCCCATAAGATGAGAAGACACACACACAAAGAATGTCACGTGAGGACGGAGGTGGAGATTAGAGCTCCGACCACACGCCTAGAACACCAGGGACAGAAGCTTCCGCCCGAAGTGAGAAGCAAGAAAGGGTCCTACCCAAAGTCTCGGAGGAAGCTGGTTCTACCGGCACTTGATTTCTGACCTCTGGCCTCCAGAACTGTGAGAATAGACTTCTGTTGTTAAGCTACCCAGTTAGTGGTATTGTGTATGGCAACCCCACTGTCCCCCTGCAGTGGGTCACTTGGTCCCTGTGTCCAGGGCAGGGACATGGCCTGCAGAGGGAGCAGCGAAGTGGCCCTTCTAAGCACCTCCAGGCTGCTAAGGACCAGCTTCCAAAGCTTTGCTGAGCTGCTTGGATGTGGGGGTCCCAGGACTGCTGGGACTGTGGCCTCTGGCCAGGAAATAGCTTTCCCTGGCGACCTGTGCTCCTCAAGGAAGGGATAAAAGAAGGGAAGGGAATATTCATCCCAGATCCGGAGAAAGTAAGTGGCCTCTGTTAGGTCCGGAGCCGAGAGAGAGAGACATACAAAGCCTCGTGTAGCAAAATGCTGTTTATTTTGAGCGCCTGGGTGCAGATGGGTGGAGGCTGAACAAGCGTCTGCCCCAGGAAAGAGAGAGCTGTGGGTTTTATAGGGGGTTTTCTGGGGGGAGTAAATAAGTGGGCCAGAATAGCCGCTTGTAATAAATTCTTTCTCAAACAACCAGCTCCTAGGACCCCTGCCCCAGTCACATCCATCCTTCAGCCCCAGCGTCTTTATCAGGAGGGAGGGAGGGACAGACTTCGTCTCTGTGGTGGGGGGGAGATGCTGGCTGCAGCTGGTGGGGATTAATCGCATCCCATCCTATACAAACCCCACCTGGAACAAACCTAACAGCCTCCACAGAGTGTGGCGAATAGAGAAGTGCCCAGGCCCGGCGGTCAGGAGTGCTCTGCACGTGACTGGTTCCTTACAGGTGAAGCCCGGGGTGGTCTGGGCCCTTAGGTCCTGCTCATCTCCTCTCACCTGCAGGAAGGGGAGGAGCGAGAAGGCGGCTGCAGTTCTGGGAAGGGTGGGGAGGGGCCGCCCAGCGTGCCACCTGAGCCCTTCTTTCTGCCCCCGTCTAGGCCTCTGCTACGCTGTCTGTTACTGGGATGACAGAAGGCCCCACAGTCGTGAGGAGGAAATGAGAAACTTCAGAGCAGGCATCAGCAAACTACCGCCTGCCACAGGGTACAGCTCCCTGGGCTAAGAATGGGTTTGATATTTCTAAATGTCTGGGTGAGAAAAAGAAGATGAGACCTCATAGGATTTGGGGAAAAGTAAATGACACAATTGTTTCTATAAAATGGCATGGAGTGCTCCATAAATATTAGCTATATTTCAGAAAAATATTTTGCGGCATGTGAAAATTGTATGAAATTCTAACTTCGGTGCCTGTAAATGAAGCTTCCCTGGAACACAGCCACTCTGATTTCTTTACGACCGATAGCTGCTTCTCTGTAGCAGGGCGGAGCTGAGTGGTTGCAACAGACTGGCCTGTAAGATACAGGCCCAGATACATACAGTCTGGCCCTTTTTAAAAAAACTGTTCAGAGGCTAGGCTTCGTGGCTCAAGCCTGTAATCCCAGCACTTTTGGAGGCTGAGGCAGGAGGATTGCTTGAGGCCAGGAGTTTGAGACCAGCCTGGGTAATACAGAGAGACCCAATCTCTACAAAAAATAGAAAAATTAGCTGGGCATGCTAGCATGCCCTTGTAGGCCCAGCTACTCGAGAGGATGAGGCAAGAGGATCACTCAAGCCCAGGAATTTGAGGTTGCAGTAACCTATGCTGACACCACTGAACTCTAGCCCAGGTGACAGAGCGAGATCCAGGTTAAATTCAAGAGTGGCCTAGGATCTTAGTTATTCCCAGTCCATCTGACAGGACCCATCCCTGTTCTTGGTTCACTTTCCCACTTCTAGGACCTTTGTCTAAAAATGATCTATTATCTGACATTGCCAAGAATAGTAACTATTGGCTAACTTGTCAGCCACCTGGCTAGTTATCACCTCTGAAAAGGTGGCCGGGTGCGGTGGCTCACGCCTGTAATCCTAGCACTCTGGGAGGACAAGGTGGATGGATCATTTGAGCTCAGGAGTTCGAGACCAGCCTGAGCAAGAGCAAGACCCCATCTCTACTAAAAAAATAGAAAGAAATTAGCTGGTCAACTAAAAATACATAGAAAAAATTAGCCGGGCATGGTGGCTTGTGCCTGTAGTCTCAGCTACTTAGAAGGCTGAGGCAGGAGGATGGCTTGAGCCCAGGACTTTGAGGTTGCTGTGAGCTAGGCTGATGCCACGGCACTCTAGCCCAGGCAACAGAGTGAGACTCTGTCTTGGAAAAAAAACAAATGAAAAGGAATACCTACCACACATGTATTTTTCCCAATTTGGGAACATGTCTACAGTTGGGATGCACTTACCAGCCTGCACTGAGAATAGTCATAGTGAAACGGACATATTCTTTCCTTGCCTAGTGAAACAGAAAAGAAAGGTATGTCTTAGAATTGGTGGCTCTTAGGTTCAATGAAATACAGTAAATGTATAACTATTATTCAAAGTAGGAAGTGGTAAATAAATATTAACATTTTTATTCATTTATTCTACAAACACAGGGTGTTTTCTACGCACTGGGCACAGGGCTGGACGCTCAGGGCCCTGCCCTCCAAGCCCACCTGGACTCTACCTTTCTTTGGAACCCTGTCCTGGATGTCTGTCCATCCAGGACTTTGTTCGGAACTTCCAAACGGAAGCACAATCGAAAGTAACTGTAATTCACCACCAATCGCCGGAACCTGGAGTCAAATACTGTCACCGCATCACGAAGAATAATCATCACAGAGTAAGGAGGGGAGGGGAAATTTACAATTCGTCGTAAATATTTATTTACAGGGATTTGAAGTTGTTATGGCAAATCAGTGCTTCCATCAAAACCTCCTCCAGACGGACGGCGAAAGCTGGGGGGCAGCGCCGGGGCCACCCCTCGGGGCAGAGCTCGGCTCTCCAGCGTTCACCGCCAGCTGCTCCGTGCGCCCCAGCGAGGAAGATGGCACAGGCAGCGCCAGCTCCTCCCGCGCTAGTCCTCGGAAACCACACGCGTGTTTCCAGTACTTGGGGTGGGGGTGGGTGGGCAACAGGGATGACCTGGCAGCGGGGGCCTGAACGCCTAGGGATCCGGGGAAGTTGGGGCCACAGCTGGGTCTCCAGTAGCGGAGGAGGGATTCAACTTAGCACCGTGGCAGGGTCCCAGCCACCCACAAGGGCCTATCTGAAAAGCCCACATTAGCCTAAATTGCTCGGACGGCAGCAGGGGCCACCAGGGTCTTGCAGGGACTTTTTGGCTGCTGGCAGGCCACGTCCAGGTTTCTCTCCCCATTTCCTTTCGACATTTAGGTGCTTCTGCGACATTTGCTGGAGCCTGTGCCACCTGCTGGCACTTCTGTGTGCTCCCCTCCTGCCACCATCGATGGCAGACACCCCTACAGCTGGGGACCAGACCCTGGTTTTCTTTGTACCCCTAGTGGCCGGCACAGGCTGGATCTCCAGAAAGGCCCCTTTGCCTGCCTGCCACAACAACGGCTTGAAGGCAAATCTTACAGCAACTGGACAGGGCCTATGGGGCCAAGACGGCCAGTCAGGAGCGCCAGGCTACCGCCAGCCCAGGCCCTTCTGTGACAACATGGCCCACAAAGCTGCCTTTCCCAGGTAACAGGGTGGTGGGGTGGGGGCTCAGGGGTGGTGGTGAAGTTACAGAAAGTTTCTGTGAATGTTGTGACAGCTCACCAAGGCTCTTGGATTCACACCTGAGGGACACTTGGGCTCAGCCTATTAAACAGGTGGCAAGGGTACAGCCTGGCCTCCTGCCGGGGCCTCCCAGCACTACTGCCCACCTGGGAAGCACTTCAGATCTTGCACAGGTAGCGTCCAGGAAAGCAAGAGGCACGGTTCAGGGTACGCAAGCCCTGGCTCCCCGTGTAGGCACTAAGCAACCGCCATCTCCTAACCAGCGTCTCCAAGAGTCTCTCTCCTAACGGAACAAGGACAGTAAGCCACTCCCCTCCACCCAAACCCACACCCCGACAGTCCCCTCCAGTGAGGCTCAGATCTCACCCTGGGCCCCGCCTCCATGCCACCTCCCTGTAGCAAGACACCCCTGGGCACTCTGCCCACCTCACGGGCCCTGGGAAGCCTAGACAACAGCATAGGAGACTCACACCTGGCCAAGGAGTGCCCCTTCGGAGAGGCTGCTTGGATTCAAGGAGCACCAATCGCCCTTAGTGGCCCCTTAAGGGAGTTCTCCGGGTGCTAGCCTGCATTCTCCATCTTCACGCGACAGGGAGAACTGTGCAGGGACCCCGCCAGACCTTCCTGACTACCACCACTCAGCTGCCTGTCCCCAGGGCTCCCCCTGAGAGCCTGCTCAGTCCTGGCAGTCTCAAATCTGGGCACAGCAGAAGGGTCACTGGGGGGCCTTCCCCACATTGCACCCTTGAGGAGGTGGCCAGGCCCCCCACCTGGGGAGCCCCCTCACACACCGCACGAGACGGGGAGGGCTGGCTGGCTGGCATGGCTGCCCTCGTGGCGCACAAGCCAGGGAGGGACAGGTGAAGCTCTCGCCACACCGGCCGCAGGGATAGCCCTCCTGAGAGTGGCCACGCAGGTGCCACGTGAAGCTGGGCTTCCCCACGAAGCACATGCCACGCTAGGAGCACTGGAAGCCACCCTCCCCAAGTGCACGCTCTGGTGCACAGTCAGGTTGGCCAGGCGCGTGAAGCGCTTGTCACACTGCACGCACTGGAAGGGCTTCTCACTGGTGTGCGTGCGGTTGTGGGTGGTGAGTGTCAACTGGTGCACAAAACTCTTGCTGCACTGGCTGCAGGCATAGGTGCACACGGTGATGGCTGGCGAGCGTGGCCCGCTGTGGGAAGCTTGGGGACAGTGGGCACAGGGCGATGGTGCTCCTTCTAGCCAGAGCTCTGGCCATACTTGCAGGGTGGGCACTGCCCCATGCCCACAGCATCTGGTACAGCCAGGTTCTAGGGGCTTGGAGGGATGGAAGCCACTTCTCTCCCCCTGGGGACCAGAGGCAGATCCCCACAGGTGGCCCCCTCCAAACCCTCCTTGCCAGGTCCCCCTTCAGCTTCCCAGGCTGGCTCCTGCGCCTTGGACTCTTCCTCCAGACTCTTCTCTTTGCTGACCAGCCAGGGCTCTGCTGAGGAGGACACACAGGGGCTCAGCGTGAGCCTGTCACTGAAGACCCTCACTTGGGGCCAGCCTACTTGATCTCCTAACTTGCCTTCTGCCAGGGTCCCACCCTGTGCTATTCTACCTAATGCCACCCAACCACCCCGGGCATCCACCTCTGAGCCCTGACTCTGAGGGTCTTCTCTAGAGTACCTCCGGCCTCCCGGAGCCTCCCAAGCCCAGAACAGTGATGCTCAGCCAGCAGCTACATCTGGGCCACATACGGCCACCGAGACATCCCTTCTTCCACAGCGTAACTCCAGAGCACCTTCAGCTGTACCCACGTGGTGAATACATGTGCTTTTTCTTAAGATACTGGCCATAATCGTCACTGGATTCTCAAAGGGCTCTCTGGCTCTAGCAACAGTTGTTTCCTCCTCCTCTTTTACACTGTTGATAACCATGCTGGTGTCCTCCCTCCTCCTAACTGCGAGCTCCTTGAGGGGAGAACACAGTGTCTTATGCATCAGCGAGTCCCTGCCCAGACCGTGCTGCCTACAGACAAGTTCATAAAAAGAATCATTTCAGGGAGCTGTATAGGATGCAGCACAGCAAACACACAAGACCAGAGAGATGACGCGGGAGGCTCACAGGGGACCCCATGTTTCCCAAGGCCTGGGCCTGCAGCCCTGCCCCCTGGGTCTCACCTGAGCACAGGTGTGCAGTGGGGGTCTCCTGTGGGCCCTGCTGGTTCCGCCCACACCCCTCTTCCTCTTGCTTGAGCCAGGGCAGAACCTCTGGGCGAGAGGCCAGCTGGCCTGTTCCTAGGGGGAGAGGAAGGCCCCAAGGGCATCAGACGTCATGGGGCTCCTTTCCTCTCCCATCTCAGTCTTTGCTTTTACACAGCAAAATGGTAACAGTGTCTGCCCTGGAGAGGGGACCAGGGTTGGGCAGGTAGCCAGTAGAGAGCGCCTTTAGCTTTATCTGTGACCTCTGCACTGCTTGGCGAGTGTGTGTTCCTGTGAGACTGTATCTGTATAACCAAAACAGACACTTGCAAGGGTTAGAGGCCGGTCAGTTCCTGTTCAGAAGGATTTCAGAGCTGTGGTTCTCAAACTCTGCACCAGAATCACCTGAGGAACATGCTGAAAGTGCAATGCCCAGACCCTGCCCAGACCTCCTGAATGAGGACCACATATACACGGTTCCTAGAATTCTGGCAGGAGGTGGCCACCTGTGGAAACGCCCAGTGGGTAAAGCAGTCTTACACCCATACTGGGGCCTGCAGGTCTGTGGCAGAGGAAGCAGCCCCTAAGAGTGAGGCCTAGACCTAGGGGGAAGGAAGGAAAAAAAGCTCCCTCCTGATCAGTCTGGAGAAGCTACAGAGAGGGTGGAAGCTGCTAAACAGCAAGGACTACCCAGACCACAGGACAAACCCCTGCGCACACCTTATTCCTCCAGGTGCTCGGGGATTTGCTTCAGCTTGCTTAAGTTGCATTCAGGAGCTGCCCTGGCAGAGCTGAGCCCAGGCTGGGGGCCTCTGGCCCAGGGACACCTCGACCAGGCCCTGCCTGCTTTACATCTACCTGGGAGCTGCTGCAGCCCCGGGCACCATGGCGCTGGCCACAGCCTCTGAGCAAGTCTGGCCCATACCTGGTGAAGGGGCCCAGCACCCCTCCTCGTAACACAAGGGAGGAAGCCCTGCCCAGGCTCCTGCAGTAACAGCGCTCAGTGAAACCACGCAGCCCCCGCCCCTGCTCCCCAGCAGGCTCAGCGCCTTGCCACCTTCCTCGCACGGCTCCTTTATTCACTGCCCCTCCACTGGGCCCTGCTCTCTCTGTGCTGCCCCCGTGCCCTGCAGGTGCCTGAAAATGCTACTTTTAGCCTCAGTCTACATACCAGCCACTCAATACCCTTGTCAACACCCACCTCCTTCTCTGGGATTGCTGTCACCTAATTTACCTACTCAGAGATTGCTTCAAACGGGAATTTCTCTCCCAAATAAAATATAAAAATCTGGAAATTAAGGAGCAGTGTCATGGCATGATCCATTTTGTGTGAGCAAACAGGGTTCCCGTCCCCTGCTTCAACAGGAGTGGTCCCACTGTCCCCTCTGTTATGCGTTTCCAGCTGCCATTTGAATAAAGGGTTCCTCCACTTAGAAAAAAAAAGCTTTGAAAACTGCATTCTGATTCAACGCTGTTATCTGAAAGACGCACTCCTATTCTGGTTCATCATTCACTTACTGTTCATTACTCGCTACCCTAGTACGTGCTGGGGCAGGGCCGTCACAGCAAGACACAGTCCCTTGCCTCGAGGAGGAGGACCTGAGCACACAGGTGCAGGGCAGGTCTCCAGGACGAGATTGGCTGCCAGCCCGCCCCACGTCTCAGGATTCTGCACACCCTACAGTAGCCTTTCTCAATCTCAGGTTCCTCAGTGTCTGCTCTGCCCTTCCCACAAGTCCCAGAGTAGTCTCAGGCCATAGGGATGGCTCCGAAGGGACATGGAGTACAGGGAGTGGCTTAGGCATTCCCTGGGTGTCAGACCCTGGGTCTGGGCCTGACGTCAGGGGACTCCTGACACCATATGCCCTCACCAGGTGAAGGTGGGGAAGGTCCTGGCCCGCCCTACCCTGAGGGACTCACCAGGACGCTGACCCCCGTCTGCACTCGGCAGGCCGTGGCTGCCTAACTCCTCTCCCTTCTCTGTTGGGGTCAGGAGCTCTGGCTCCGTGGTGGCACAGCCTGTGGGGAGAAAAGGGCAGTGGCAGGGCTGTCCTCCACAGGCCCAGAGAAGAGGGGGTATCTTGCCAGGTTCGAAGCAGGACCCACTCCCCCTTCGAGGTGTGTGTTAGGGGCACTGAGTGTGGGACGGGGCAAGGCCTCCCAGTCCTCTGGGGCTGGAAGTAAGAGTGACAAGGCCAGGAGGAGGGTCCCATCTCACTGCCTACACAGACGGGAGCCCAGGCCAACCGTCCAGCCACCTCATGTGACAGATGAGGAAATGGAGGCCCAAGAGGGGGATTTAGTTACACATGGCAGTCAGCTCTCGGCTTCCTGCTGCCCTCCCTTTCGTGTGCTCACCCCTGCCCCCAAGGCCACGCAGCCTTCCCACCCCACCTCCCCTCAGCACACTGGTACCCTCTTCTGGAAGAGCAACCTTTGGGGTCAGGCAAAGGGAAGCAAGACACTGTTCTGAGCCTCAGCCCCTGACAAGGGGGAAGAGCAGACCAAATGCCAACTGCCCACCTGCCAAAGCAGGAAGAGTTCAGGTGTGCACGCAGGGGAGCATGGGAGTGGGGTGGCTACAAAAATCCAGGTCTAATCAAGTCTTAAGCAAACACACACCCCCGTACCTGAAGAACCTAACATTCCGGGCCTGGCCCTCATTTTCTAGACTTGAGGCACCCTTAAAAGTCACCCACAATTAATCAGGAGTTTCTTGAGAACTCACAGTGTGCAGAGTATAGCTCAGGAGTCAAATACAAAGCAGGGGAGGCCCCCATGCCCCAGAAGTAAACGGGCTGGCAAGGGAGAAGGGCGAAGGGCAGGACAGTGAGCACCTGATTCCAATTCCTATTTACTCTCCATGAGACCCTGGACAAGTCATTTAACCTGCTTCATTTCACAAAACCTAAAATAATTAAGGATACCTTCTACGTGGCCTGAAGACAGAGGGCTGATTAAATGACCTCCATGTGCTTCCTGCTCTCACATCCAAGTCTCATTTGTTTGAATAAAGGAATAAAACCGAGGCTCGGGGCCAGCCTCTTACCTGGGGAGCACAGAGCCTCACGGTTCCCCTTCACAGCGTCCGTGCAGAGCTCCTTCTGCCCGTTCTCCGGGGCACACCCCCGCCGCTCTGAGAAATACATCGCTGCATCTTCAGGGGCCCTGGCACCTGCGAGCACAGCCACCCACAGCCGTTACAAAGAACAGCCAAAACCAGGCGGGTCCCTTCTCTCCCCTCCTCCCAACCAGAGGCCATTGCCAGCCAAACCACTGGGCAAACTCATTTCTGAGTTAAGTGACTTGTTCCTTCCACTAAAGGGATTCAGGATCAGGCCTCCTAGGTTCTCCTCTCCTCTCTTAGTCACTGGCATCTTCTGTCCCAAGCGTGGACTTCATGGAAGGGCTTTCTGGTGATTTCCCCTACTTGAGCCAGTCCTCACTCTCAGAGATCATTCCAGAATAAGAAGTATAACCATTGCTGCACAGCCATGTCCCTCCCGACAAACCCCATTCCATCTGCCAAAACAGGCATTTTCCTGGTGTCGCAATTTTCTTCTGACATTTTTCAAGCCCTTCAAAGTCAACTGGTGACTAGCATTAGGCACCCAGGGGTCAGGCTTCAGCAGCCGAGGGGCTCCCTCCACTGTGTGGGGTCCTCTCCACCCACACCTGGTTCCTGTACCTTGGGGGCCTCCCCATTGCTGCCCGGGGGCAGCCGCAGGACCCAGAAGTTCCTGTTGTGCAGCAGGTTCTCCAGCCGCCTCTGCAGCAGCCCGTACTCCTGCAGCAGGGTCCCCAGCACAGCCCACTTGCCCTCCAGCTGGTTTCCGAACTCCACGGCCGTCTTCTCGCAGTCAGCCAGCTTCTTCTCAGCTGTCTCTGTGCGCCCCTCCAGGCTTTGAAGTCGGATAGCCTGAGACTCCATCTTCTTCTCCACAGCCTGAACGGCAGCCAAGATGGCCAGAAGGGTGATCTCAGCAGACTGGATCTGGGCCCCTCGTTGGAGGTCCCTCCCCATATGCCAGTCCTGTGATTAGACATAAGGAGGTAAGTCAGCCACCAGAAGAGAAGCCCCGAGCCACTCCCAGCTACAGGAAGGTCTGGGTCCTCTGGAATGCAGGAGACTTCTGGGTGCCAGAGACCTCACTGGTCAGACCCCAAACAGACCCCACCTGACAGTCAAAGACGGGACACACTGGATCCCACAGAACCCCCGTGAGAACAATCCTGAACCAAGACCTGGGGCAAGAGAAAAGGAAATGACAAACACTACTATCACAAATGAACAGAGTGTGTAATGGAGTGGAATCACAGTTCTACCACCTGCTTGGCTTAACCAATTACTAAACCAACCTGGGATCACAGCCCAGCAGCAGCACGCCCGTTCAGAACACATGTGGGGGCGGGGGGGGGCGGGTCCCACACACACCCAGACAGCAACCTCAGTCCTCACCTTCCTCTAGAGCAAGCACAGCCCCCTTAGCGGGCTCAGAGGGGAGAAAGGTCTTGCTTCTGGCTATGGGCTCTCTAAGGCCCTTCCGCCCTGACATATACCGGTGTGAGACTTCCTGCCCTGCCTGAGATCCCAGGTCCCTGTGGCCCAGGTGCCTTGTGGACCAGCCCCAGGGTAGTCTCCACACTAGAAGGCCAGGTCCTGGGTGCAAGGCCTTGGGGGCCAGAGAAAGTCAAAAGCAGAACAAGGAGAGAAGGAGTGGCAGAACAAGGAAATATTTCAAAGAATACCTTGCCCACAGGAGGTGGAAAAATGTATCATATATTACCAGAAATAAAATTAAAAATCCAAGAAGTCTCACCAAGGAACAGCTGAAATTCAAAGGGAGCACTCCTGGAAATGGAGCTCTACCAGCTTGACTCAATGCCTCTCCTGCCATCTGAATCCTGCGTAATTGGAGGTAAAGCCACATAACTTCTCCAAGGTTCTGTTTTCTCACTTTTGAGGACATAACTTCCCTAATTCCTAAAGTGGTTGTGTGGATGAAATGCACTACAAGCATGGGAAAGCACTCAGGGTGCATGACATATTATTAAAAACACATATTATTAAAACACATATTATTAAAAACAAATATAAGCATCATGAATCAATGATCAAAATGTGTTATGAACCAAAGACTGTGATTAATCCATTTTGTGCGACTGAGTTTCCCAAGACCTCTCTGATAAAAGTACTCAGAAAAGTGCCCCACACATACTAGGCACTAGTTACCAGATGCCTACCCCTTCCTTCCTCCCCTCACAACACAATCTCTCCATCCCCAAGTCCAGTCTCTGCCCAGTACAACGAAGTGTACGTGATCTCCACAGATTAGGAGCAAACATCCTTACCTCCCTATAGTGTCCTACCACAAATCTGGCATTCTGTAATGTATTTAAAACCACTACAAAGCTATTTCTACCAGGAGATGACCCTCTACCTTCAGAAACAAAAATCACACCTCAACAGTTCTTGTCAAGCAAGCGAAGGATGGATTAGGTCAAGCCTAAGCCTGAAGCCCACTAACCAAAAGTCCTCTACAATGCAGATGCAGCCAGGTGTGGTGGCGCGCACGTGTAGTCTCTGCTACTCGGGAGGCTGAGGCAGGCAGATCGCTTGAGCCCAGGTGTTTGAGGCTGCAGTGAGCTATGATCAGGCCACTGCACTCGCACCTGGGCAAGAGACCAAGCCCGTCTCAAACCAAACAAAAAACAATGCAGATTCCTTCTCAGCAGCAGTAGGAAGGGCTTCCTAGGGACTTTTGGAAAATGTGGGCAGGCACACAAACCCATCCTGATTGGAATCAGAGCTCAGGTCTAGAAGACCACTCACAGCCAGGCAAGACTGGCTTCTCAAGAGGAAGCTGAGGGCTCAGACTGGAGGGAATACACCCTCCCCAAACGATGGCACCTGTCTTAGCTTGGAAAAGGAGGATGGGAATGGGGTAGATTGTCTTTCTGAGGTGGCCAACTGGGGCATGGGTGTGCTCAAAGGACAGGAGCAGAAAGAAAAGCCTGGGGCGTCTCCGGAGGAAGGACATCCACATCCACAGTCCACTGCCCCCACACCTGGACCCAACAGAGCCTGATCCAGTGGATATTAGGGCTGGAGGGAACCTCAGAAATCTTGTGGTTAAGTCCCATCGCCTTGTTCTATAGAGGAGGAAACTGGGTCCAAGGATGGAGAAGGGACTTTACCGTGTGGTGTCCTTGTCCTCCCTCCATCCAGGCTGAGCCCTCCCCAGTTCCAGGGGTGGCAGGGCGGGGAGCGGGGCTGGGGAGCAGGACCTCCTCCCAGCAAATTCAGGACTGGGCTCCACATCCCCAAGTCCTCTGTGAGGGCCCCCTCAGCCATGGCCCTGCGCTGTCCAGCCCGACCTGGGAGTCGCCGCCGCCGCGCGCCGCCCCGCGCACAGCCGGCCGCCCGGCCCGGCCCGGCCCTCCTCCCACGGCCCGGGCTCACGCGGCCGTCAGGCTTCGGGACACGCCGCGCGCGCGAACCAAGCCCACGCGGAGGCGTCGGCGCGGGGCGCACCCTTATGCGCGCGGGTGGGCAGGCGGCTCCCGGGTAGCGAGCTGGGCCCCGCCCCGCCGCCTGGGGCCAGCTCCCCATTGGCTGTTCCGGGAGGCCCCGCCCCCGCGGCATGAGCCCGCACCTTGCGGGCGCACGGCAGGTGTGAGCGCCGGCGCCACCTTCACTTGGTAAGGCGCCCTGAGCCCGCAGCTCGTGCGCAACAGCCCACCGGCGTCGCCAGCTGTCAGTGCTCTGCTCACCTACCCGAGAGCACGAACCAGGCTGCGTGCACCGTTCATTTATGCCAACATGTTTATTGAGCACCTATTAGGGCAAGAGTCTGCCACCTTCACGGTTCCGTAGGGCTTTTAATGTCGTGGCCCAACCGCTTCTTTGTTTTACAAAAGAGGAAGCCTAGGCCCAGAGCTGGGAGAGTCTGCGGCCCAACCACGGCTCCCACCTCCTGGTCTAAGGCATGCTAGGCTCCTGCACCACAAAACTTCCGTTTACTCATTTCAATGTAAAGAACGTTTTTTCAGTGCGTCCTGTTGAGCGCCAGGCAAACTCCCAAAGCCTAGCTCAGAGCTGAACACACTGAAGGTTATAATAAAAGTGGCACACAAGCACATAGCAATTTGTGGTTCACGTTTCTATTAGAGTACCTGTATGTGTGCAGGTCATTTAGCATTAGAAGAACTTGCCAAGATTCTTAGCCCAGAGACATCCCTTTGCAGCTGAGGGTTAGGCTCTGAGCAGCTACACTTGCACCATAACCCTGTCTGAGCACCTGCTGACAGCCCACTGCTCATTTGTGAAGCACATAAGCAGAATCCACCGCCCAGAATGAATGTGCCTCTTCCCAAACCCAGGGGAGCTTGGCTGGCTTGTGGGATACTTACCCTCACCCCAGAAATGATGGCAATGTTATCACCTGCCCCTAACTCCGTTCAAGACTTTGGGAAAGCTTAAGGGGTCAGAAGGGCAACAGGAAGGGGCACAGCCAGGACCCCCAGGGCCCCAGAAGCAGGTCCAAATGCTGGCCACTTCTCAGTGCCAGACAAGACAGCGAGCTATCAGGATAGCTGGGGACCCATCACTCCAGTTGCAGAATTACTCTCACCAGGGCTGCTCTAGAGGCAGCACCCAAAGTGGTGTGATTAAGAGGCACAAGAAGCTAGCTTTCCTCATGACTCCTCCATGAGGCCTGGTAGCGCCTGAACTTCCAGCCTGAACACTGTGCTTTAGTAAGAATTTGTTTGGTTGAAATATAAAGGGCTCCTGGAGGACACAGCCCAGAGGGAAAGTCTTTCGAAGCAGCAACTCCACTCACTCCAGAAGACAAAGGTGCTTCCTGAGGGATTCTGACTGGGGGGAAAGGGCTGGTGACCAACATGTAAGAGAAAGGAGGCCCTGAGCCTGGACAAAACTAGGCTTCATGTTTGGCCCAGTGCCTCTAAATTTGACCCTAACTCTAAAGTGAAGTAGGACACACTGGAGCCCTGCATGACCCCCTTTGACAGACAAGGACTACGAGTGAGACCATCAGTGGTTGAAGGATTCACCCAGGTCTAGCCCAACTCTGCCCCAGAGCCTGATTCTCAAAGGAGAACTCCACCTCCACGAGGAGGCAGCCCCTCCTTTAATGGGACAAAGTAGGCCTGGAGGGCTGACCAGCCTCACCTAGCCCACGGTCTTCTGGGGGAGGAGCTTCCTGGGCTTACTCTGCTGGGGTGTCTTCTGGGGTCCAGTTGATGGACCTTGCAAACCCATGAACACTGAGACCTTGGGGGAGCAGTGTCTTCCATTCCTCTCTCAGCTGATAACAAAAGTCAATAATGCATGTGACTCTCCAGTGGGAGAAGGACTGGGAACACTGGGAACACGGGGAACACTATGGGCCAAACCCAGACCTGTGAAGACACTTTGTTTCTAGAACAGCAGCCATGGCCTCCCCACTGAGACCCACAGGCTGGCGAAGATGAGCTCCTCTTCTAGCCCTTCCAGCCCTGCCAGCCCCATGCAGAGAGGAGGTGGCAGAATAATTCCTGCCCCTCAGGAGCTCTTGGTCCCCTCTGCAACTACACATATAGCACTAGAAAAGCACTAGAAAAATTCCATAGAAGAAAAAAAAGTTTCAAAATAACAAAATAGAAAACTCAGTTTCCAGCGCCTTTTGTTCAGGCTGTCCATGCGCTCTGCTGTTGCTCACGCTAACTGCAGTGGAGAGACCTCTGAGCACACACAAAACCCCAGGTCCCCAGTGTCTCTATCGCAGCGCTGTGATCTCTGCTCCTCTAAACTGTGGTACCTGCCAGAGGCCCCCACCAAAAACTGTCATCCTTTAAGCCCTAAGGAATCCTTTACGAGTCAGGAATGTAGAAAGGAGGTGAAGAGTGACAAACTCAGGAAACAGGAAATGGAGGCATCTGGTCATACATACACACTCTGCCACCAAAAGGGCCACTGCTTCCCATCAGAGTGAAAAAAAAAAAAAAAAAAAAAACCTCTCTCCAAACCATCCCAGATGAGGAAGCAGAGCCGGGCACCAGGGGGAAGGCAGGCTGCACCTGGCAGGCAGAGAGCAGGTCCTGCCTGCTCAGCCCTCCTCGGGCCGGCTGGGGCGTGGCCTGAGCGGGCTTCGCTGGTGGGCAGAGGGAGCCAGGAAGTGCGGGCCCGCCTGCCTGCGGGCGTGTGTCTGCATGTGGACAGCCAGGTGGTGGTTCCGGTTGAAGGCCCGGCCACACTGGGGGCACTGGTACGGCCGCTCGCCGGTGTGGATGCGCTGGTGGCGGAAGAGGTCCGAGGGCCGGCGGAAGGCCTTGCCGCAGTAGGGACAGGCAGGCCAGCCCTGGCTGTTGCCCGTGTGCAGGCGCTGGTGCAGCAGCAGGCTCTTCCGCTGCTGGAAGAAGCGCAGGCACTCGCTGCAGTGGTACACCTTGGTGGTCGCTGGCCTCCGCCCCATGAAGGCACGGCCAGCCACTGGGCGGTGGCCCTCGTGCTCCTCGGGGAGCCAGCGGATGACAGGGCCCGGAACCACCACCTCTCCAGGCTCCAGGGCAGCATGGCCTGCCCCCAACCCGGTGGGCGAGCTGCCGCGGGCCTCCCCGGGCTCCTCCTCTATGTGGGTCCGCTGATGAATGGTCAGGTTAATCTTCAGGCGGAAGCTCTGCCCGCAGTCAGGGCAGGGGAAGGCCTGCTCTCGCCGGCGAGGGAGGACTCGGGGCGGCTCCCCTGCAGCCCCTGGTGGCCGCGGCTCCCCCACCGGCACCCTAGGCACACCCTTGGCGTGATGCCTGCCGGGGCCCCCAGTCCTATTCCCAGGCCCTTTGGGGATTCCACACTGGACCTGGCTTGAGGACATCCCCAGGAAGAGCTGCTCCAGCATCATCCTGTCTTCAGACTGTGCCTCTGTCTTGATGGCCACACCACCACCTGGCAAAAGGAATCCACGCTGGCTTCCAAGGGGACCTCACTGCCCTGTCCCCAGTCCTTGCTTCCAGGCTCAGCCCGGCTCCTGCCCCCTGGAATCCTTTGTCCTCTGAGTGCTCACAGCACAGAGGCACTGCCTCAGGATTTCATTCAGTCCTGTTTGCTGTCATTTGCCTCATTCCTAGAGGCGGCCGAGCTAAGGACATCAGGGAAGAGGACATCAAACTGCCAAGCCAGGAGCCAGGGAGCCTGGGAGGTCAGGGGTCAGCCAGAGCGGGAGGCCGATGGGTGGGAAGATGAGGGGGAGACACACAGGCAGAGACCCTGGAGAGCGAGACACTCCACATGGCAGAGGTGCTGGCAGCACCCCAGCCTCATGAGTTCTGATGAAGTTAGTTACGATACGTGAAAAGCAATGAGCCCTGTGGGCTCAAAGCCACTCATCCACACGCCAAATCACACGGGGTGTACAGGCCTGGCACTGCACTCGCTGGCGACAGACAGAGGCACTAGGACCTCAGCATGGGCCTCACTCAACTCTGAGGGGGACTGAGGCACAGGAACAGCCAGGACAGGGCAGTGGGAAGGATGGGCTGAGGCAGCGGTGGGCAGTCACAGCGAGGTGCCCGGGACCCCAGACCTGAGGTCTCGGCAGGCAGCTCTCCAGGCTCCCTACCGCTAGGAAGGAAGGGTCCTGGCGCCAAACCATCTCAGGAGCGCACAGGCGCTAGGCAGAGGAACCTGAATCAGATGGCAGGCCACACACGCACACTGCAAGTCATAGGGGACCGTGGGCCTGGCCCTTCACAGTGCTGCTGGGGCCAGGACAAGACCACGCCAGTGGCTTCTCTGTCATCATCAGACTGCAGCCCTGGCGGCGTGCAGCTTGTTTTCATGCATTCCCTTTCCACCCAGGCCAGACTGCAATGGGGAAAGACCAGGGCCGCCGACTGATCTGGGTCCCCGAGGTCCCAGGGAAATAACAGCTGGGGGTGAGCCCCTCACCAGGTCCCATCACCCGGCCCACCCCACTCCCAAAGGGCCCCCGTGGGCCTGTGGGGCTCAGCCATGGCCACAGGTGCCTCCTCCCTAGACTCACCTGGCTCCAAGCAGGGCAGGATGTCCCTAGGAGGGGCAGTTGGTGACTCCCTGTCTGAAGACTCTCCCTCCTGTTTAATCAAGGACAAAACACTGGTGGCGGCTGGAGGCTCTGTGAGAGAGAGAATCTCATGAGGGCCTTTTCCGACACCGGATTCCTGCAGGGTGGGACAGCCACGTCCCCTGCAGGCTCTGGATGTGCTCAAGTACCAGCCAGGGAGAGGGGCCACAGGGCTCTGTCTGGAGGGCTTCAGAGGTAAGAGAGCTGCAAAGGCCACACCCCAGTCCCCACTGCAGGCCAGTGTTAATGACTTGGCCCTCAGCATCTGACTGTCACCCAGGTGGGCCTCAAAAGCACAAAGGGTTTGGGGACGCCTCAGGACACAGTTCCAGGTCTGCAATGTGGCAGGGACACTGCCTCCCCACCCGAGAAGGTCCCATCTCTCCAACTCCACAAGCACAGCCCAAACTTACACACTGGCTGTGAAGGAAGAACACAGGGAAGGGAGGAGATGTCACCTCCAGCCTGCAGGAGGTCTCATTCAGTGGGGGAGATACACCGAAATCACTGGGGAGAAGGCAACCAGAGGCTGAATGTCAGGCCAGCAAGGAGCACCCGGGTACAAAGACAAGGCTGAACATTACACTAAATGCCCTGAGTCACACATTCCCATGAAACGATGGACATGGCTTGTCTTTAGAACTCTGGAAGGATGACTAAAGCCAGAATTCCTAATAGGTCTTCAGAAAAATGACATTTACTAAAAACCTGTAACATACCAGCACCATGCCAGGACAATACATATACTGCCCCACTGATGTGACCCTCTTAGAACCCTGTGCAGGCCCAAGACATGCTCCTGCATGCCCCTCTCACTCCAGCCAGACGGGCGTGCCAGGCCTCCAGAGCACCTGAAGAACCCACACTTCTATTCAGACCGTTGTGTCCAGCTGAGAATGCCAAACACACCTTCTTTAGGCCTGTCTCAGAGGCCCCTTTCCCAGGAAGCCTGTCCAGCTCAGTCCAGCTCAGCCCAGCTGGCTCCCCAGCCATCTCTCCCACCCCCAGGCTGCCGGCTCTTATCCTCGGTACCCTTTTGCCATAACCAGCATGCTGCCCTGGGACAGTTTATCCTGCTGCCTCAGCTGCCCTGACTCACCAGCGCCTGGCATGGGTGGGCTCATTCTTGCCTCCAAGTCTCGCTGCTGCTCAGGGGCTGTTGCTTCTCTTGGCTCCTCCTGTGCCGGGCTGAGCGGGCTGGCAGCAAGCTCTGCATGTGCAGCCAGGCCTGGGAAAGCACAATCGGGGCGCTGGGCACAACACGGACACACAGAGGCCTCCCACCCCCGTGGCCAGGGACCCTCTGTGGAAGGGCCAGTGCAGAGTCAATGGGAACTTGGGGCATCAGCTCAAACACAGGTGTGATGATGATCATCTAGTGGCTAGATTCTAGTCCAAACCCTCCACATCGAGAGAAAGAAACTGAATAGCACAGTGATTCACAGTAATCGTCACCAGACAGGTCATGACAGAGCAGGGTCAATAATCTGGCTTTTTGGCCAGGCATGGTGGTTTATGCCTATAGGGATAGATTATATCCCAGCACTTTGGGAGCCCAAGGCAGGAGGATCGCTTGAGAACAGGAGTTTAAGACCAGCCTGGGCAACAAAGAAGATCCCATCTCTACAAAAAAATAATTAAAAAAAAAAAAAATCTAGCTTAAGGCAGAGAGGAGAAATGCCATGTTGCCTGTCCTCCCAGCCAAGAGGGTGCTGCTGGTCTCCCCTGGCAGCCTCCTCCTCCAAGCCACTCTCCAGGGTGTCAGGGAGACCAAGGTGAGGCAGAAATATATACTAAAGGTGTGGCCCCTGGAGCATCCACCTCAGTGCTCATCTTCTGAGATGACTCTTCATCCCTACACCTGCTCTCCTGACACCCCTGTGTTGACACAAAATGTGTGCTCAGCGCCCGCCTCCCAGGTAACAGCAACCCAGCTGTTACCGAGATTTTCAAATGGTGGCTCCCAGAAATGAACATATGTGCCCTCTCCCACAAGAAATGAAGCTCTGAATTTTTAAAGGAAAAAAATCTGTGATGAGAAAAAAAATATGATGAACAAAAAGACTGATAGTGACAGGGCTGATGGAAACCTAGCATCTGAGCTAAAATCAGCTGAAGGCTCACATCATCTGTCCATTCACGCTGAGAAGAGTTTGAAATCAGAAGGTTATTATCAAGGGACAGAAAGGAAGTTCAGAATCATTGAAAAAAGTGGCTCTACTTCTAATCCTGAAGTAGATTTGAATTTGCCACGTTGGACTTTCCTGAACTACAGGATCCAGAGAATAATAATTAGCAAAGATAGAAAAGCAACCCAAGTGGGGCCCTGTCCACTCGACTGGCATTTCTCTTCTAAGACAAGTAGTAAAACCAGCTTCAGGGTTATCAGAGGGCAAAATAATGGTGAAAAATAATAAACCAACTAAAGCTGTAACTGATAACACTGCTACCAATTCCCTTTCACATACAAGGGAGTTACTCTAGGCACCAATGGGTTACATTGTTTGGCAGACATTATCTACAGAACTGTCACCAGCCCCTAAAAATGTTGCTTTCATGATAAACTGAGAGATAGCTATTCCATCAGCAGTTCCTAAAAATTTTAGAATACCCTCTTCTGAAATTTAATCTTTGGATCCTTCCTATAACAAAGAGAAACACATTGTTCATCCTCCTAAAAAGTCCAAACCAACACAAGAGGGTAACTCTGAGCAAAATAAAGCCTCAAGAAAGAGAAAAAGGTCTAAATCAAAATATGAAATCCTAACAGTTCAAGAGCCACCAAGAATTAAAATTTTTTAAACAGTGGGAAGAAGACCCAAAGTCCGGCATAGCTGGATTTGGGGGGAATGCGGACAGCACTGGAAAAGCAGCAGCACCCTCGGAATCAGAGCCTTCCTGCACACCGGTGGTGTTCCAGATCTGGGCAGAGCTGGGCTCCTCCAAAGATGGCTCTTCAGTCAGGTGAGGAACCCACACAGCCCCTTGGACTACCCTCCACTGCCAATGTAGAAAGGGAAGCAACAGGAGGTCCCCAAGAACAAGAGGCCAACCTCACTGAAGATTATTTTGGAAGAATGGCAGGAGACACAGCAGCAGCATCTCCCAGAAAATGCTGTGAGCCCAGCTTTTGCCAGTGACAACTCGCAAGAGGCCTGTGGTGCCAACCAGTCCCTAGAGCAGGTGGACCCTTCAGCCCCAGGGGGATGGAAGAATTGGACTCAAAGAAACACCATATGTCAAAGTTCCCAGATTTCAGTTTGGTAATCTATAAATCTTTTCTTTTTAAATGAACATATTCTGAATATGTTCTCTGAGGTGGAGGCTAGGAGGAAAGTTTACTTTCATAGTTTCCCTGTAAGTAAAAGGGCTGCTTTATTTTTAATAAAGATTATTTTTAAAAAAATGATTCTGGCTTTTTAGGGACTCCTGGTTCAGAACACTCGAATGATGGCTCCCAAACCCAACTCCTCCACCAGGCTGCTATAGAGGGATCCCCAGTGAGCACCCCCTAGATTCTGATCAGTAGTTCTGGGTGGGGCTTAGGAAGTATGCACTTTTAAAAAACTTCCTAAGCCAAAAAAGATGAGTAATTCACAGAATAAGAAACTTAAATGACCCTTAAGCATATTAAAAAAAGACAAAAACTTCAACCACATTCATTAAGAGAGGTGCCATTGAAACTTCGCTGACATACTTCTTACCTATTAGACTGACAAAAACCCTGCAAGTTTGCCCACATTCTGTTGGCCTGGCTGTGGGGAAGAGGCCCTCTTTCACAACGCAGATGACAGTGCAAACGATAGGAGCCCTATGGAGGGGAATTTGGTGATAAATTCTCCCAAAATTACATATTCATTTACCTTTTGACCCAGAAGTCCAGATTCTAGAAATCTAGTTCAAAGATACATTGGCAAAAATATGAACTGATTTATGTACAAAGTCCTCCTCGCAGTGTCATTTATATCAGCAAAATACTGGAAATAATCCAGATGTCCACAGTAGGGTCGGGTTAAATAAACTCTCACATCACAGAACGTTCTGAATCCACAAAAGAACTGAGGACGATCTCTACACACTGACCTAAAGTGATCTCCAGGACACACTGTACAAGACCAGATAGGGATACAAACGTATCTATGTGTTACTGATATTTCCAAAAAGAAACACTGCAAGTACAAATAAACTAATAAAAACAGTTATCTATAGGCAGAGGATAAGGATGGAAATGAGACTTCCCTGAATGTACCCCTACTAAATCATTTTGACTTTGTAAACATAAAATAGCTTACATATTCAAAAAATTAAATCAAAAAGTAAAAAGAACAATCTTTAAAAATCTAAAAACAGAAACAAACTAATACAACTTCATACCAAATCGGTGACATAAATGCATAGAAAAAATAATTAAAAATCTAAAAATAGAAACAAATGAATACAACTTTATACCAAATTGGTGACATAAATGCACAGAGAAAATAATTATTTCAAGTGACTTTAAAGGGCATTTTTTTCTTTTTTAGAGACAGGGTCTTGCTTTGTCACCCAGACTGGAGTGCAGTGTCATGACCACAACTTACTGTAACCTCAAACTGCTGGGCTCAGGTGATCCTCCCACCTCAGCCTCCCGAGGAGCTAGGACTACAAGTGTGCCACCATGTCTGGCTAATTTTTTTTTATTTTTGTAGTGACAGGGGTCTCATTATTTTGCACAGGCTGGTCTAGAACTCCTGGCCTCAAGTGATCCTCCCACCTCGGCTTCCCAAAGTATTGGGATTACAGGCGTGGGCCACCATGCCCAGTTTAAAAGGTATTATTTTGTCTATAAGTCCTGAATAGAATGTATACAGAATATAAAGAGAGCTGCAAAAAAATCTTAGATTTCAATCAAAAGTCTAATTGTTAGAATTACTGACTTCATTAGTTTGAAATTATAAGATATTACAGGATAATGAAACATTAGAATTGGATATAAGATCATGCATCAGTAATTAGGCTAATTTGGTCAGGAATTTAAGATTTCCATGTAAAAGGAAAAGTGATATACAAGTATAAAATCAAAGAATATTAAATCTGTGTTTGAAATATCAATATAAACTCATGATTTTTCTCTTTTCAAAAAGTACATATTTTTCTGAAAAAAGCCTAGAAGTAATGCTAACAATTAGGAAAAACTAACACTCATATTGTGATCTCTAAATATCATTCCTCACTGAAAGGAATAAAAAATCCATGAAGCAATGTTGATTCTAGGTCCGGCAGGAGATAGATGAATGTGGCACATCTAATGGTGCCTGAAAACCACTAAAGTCACATCAAAATGACCTGTGGGCCAACTCAAAGAGGCTCCTACTTGCTAAAGACGGGACAATTTAAGCAGGAAAATAATTGCTACAAAGGAATGGCACATGTAAAATATTCAACAATCTCTGGAGTCATAATAATACTTGAAATAAAAATGCCCAAGTCATGGGTCATCTCTGGAGGCCACTAAAGCAGTAACTCTTCATTCTGAACCTGAAGAAGGAAAGAATTAAGCATTTATTCTGCCTCTTCTGTGCAGCATGTATTTCAAGGTAACTAAAGGAGTTGATGGGGAAACTAGTCTTTATAAAAGAATTTCTGCTATTAAACATACAAATAATGATAGAATTTCACCATCATGCGACCCCAGATAAAATAATGAATCCAGACAACAATCTTCAATGGTTATTAAAATCATCAGGGGCAAAGCTGATGGGGAACTTTTAACAACAGAAGGGTAGAAGGCTGACACTCACAAAAAGAAAGACAACCAAACATCCTGTGCCTCCTGATACGATACAGCAGGGAGTACAGGGCACGTCTGAAGTAGTCTTGCCGAAAACATCGATCCTGAATCTAAATAAGCCTCTAGAGCTACCTAACAGCTTAGGAGATGCAAGAAATAAAAGAACATGTTAAATGACACCAAATCAAAAATGTGGGCATTAAAAAGACGTAAGAAATGACAATGAGATCTCAACGAATAAACAGCATGGGGGGAATCTATCAAATGACAAATGGATAAACAAAATGCGGTGTGTCTATACAGTGGCGCATCATTCAGTGGGGACAAGGAACAAAGCGCTGACGCACGCCACAGCAGGGGCAAACCGTGACAACACCACGTGCAGGGAAAGCAGTCAGACATAAAAGGTCACATACTGTATGTCTCCATTTATATGAAGTGTCCCAAATAGGCAAATCCGTAGATGCAAAAAAACAGATTCGTGGTTGCCTGAGGCAGGAGAATGAGGGAAGGCGACAGGGAGTGATTGCTGGTGCGAACGGGTTTCTTTCTGATGGGACAAGAAAGGTCTACAATTGGACTGTGGCGATCGTTGTACACCTCCAAATATACTAAAAAACACTTAATTGTACACCTTAATAGGTGACTTGTACAGTATGTGAATTATATCTCAATAAAGCTGTTAGAAAAGGATGATGTTTATAGGCTTTTTATAGACTTCAGAGACATATAAACCAAATGCAACATGTGGACTCTGGTTTATTAGAATTAGGATCCAAACACCTATAGAGACAGTTTTGAGACTATCAGGGAAAAACAGAACAAGTGCTAAGTATTAGATGATATTCTGTGGGTGTGATATTGGTATTATAGTTATGTTCAGAAAAAAGAAAAACTAGATGGATGAAGCAGATGTAGCAAACTCTGGATTACTGTTGAGTCTAGGTGATGATCATTTGGAGGTTCACTGTACTATCTACTTTATTTTTATTTTTTATTTTTTTATTTTTTTGAGACAGAGTCTCACTTTGTTGCCCAGGCTAGAGTGAGTCCACGGAGTCAGCCTAGCGCACAGCAACCTCAAACTCCTGGGTTCAAGTGATCCTTCTGCCTCAGCCTCCCGAGTAGCTGGGACTACAGGCATGTGCTACCATGCCCAGCTAATTTTTTTTCTAGATATATTAGTTAGCCAATTAATTTCTTTCTATTTATAGTAGAGATGGGGTCTTGCTCTTGCTCAGGCTGGTTTCAAACTCCTGACCTCGAGCAATCTGCCTGCCTCGGCCTCCCAGAGTGCTAGGATTACAGGCGTGAGCCACCGCGCCTGGCCTTCTACTTAATTTTTAAAAACTTTATTTTAAAAAAAGGTCTCTGGAGGATTCTAATGTGTGGTCACTGTGGAAGCGCTGTCCTGTACACTAGCTGTGGGATGGAGCATGCCCGGCCTCCCAAGGGCCCACTGCCACAGATGGAAGCAGCCCCTGACATCCCTTCCCACCAAGGCTGCAGGTGGGGAGCAGTGATGGGGGCACAGGGTGGACATGGACAGCCCTGAAGACCCCAGGAGGCAGTGGCAATATGGCAGCTGGTATTACTATTAGTAATAATAAGTCCTCATAATTATAAAATGCTCAGTATGTACATGCTCAACTTTGGCCATGGTGTTTAGTCCTCACAACATGAGGAGAGTGTGATTGTCCCCTAGTACAGATGTAGAGACCTTACAGCTCTAAGGAAAAGCCCTCCACCTGCCTACTCAGGGTGGCCTTGGACAGAGGGCGCCCTGCTTTGGGTTAAGGGTCTGTGCTCCTGTCCCGGCCTCTGAGACTGTCTGGGGAGCCCAGGAGGCTGGGACCGTGGTTCAGCCTGCTCCAGCTGCTCCCCATCTTGCCCCCACACTCACCAGCTCCCGGCTGCCTTGGGCATGCTGCCTCTGCCTCATTCTCCTTCTCCTGGTCCCAGTGGTCTTCGGGACAAGGCTGCTCTCCCCTCTCTATCCGGGTAAGGATGTCCGGTTTGGAGATGGCATAATCTGCGCGGGGAATGGGGAGAGAGCTGGGTCCCACATGCCCACAGAGATGCAGAGACTACCAAAGTGACAGAAGCCAAAGCAAAGACAGCGACTGCAGGAGGCCAACCTGCAGTCAGAGGCCCAGGTCCTCCCCGTGCAGCCTTACCCAGGGAGACCAGCGTCTCGTAGTTGCCCCTCATCACGTGCTTGTAGAGCTCCCTTTGCCAGTCCTCCAGCTTGCCCCACTCCTGCTCGGAGAAATACACGGCCACATCATCAAAGGTCACGGGCACCTGGAACCACAAGTGTGGCACACGCTCACCCACAGGCTCACAGGCACAGCCCCTCGGGCTCCCCCAGCCCAGGGTCCCCAGGGGCTACCTTGGGGACCTCCCCCTTGCTGCCCGGGGGCAGCCGCAGGATCCAGAAGTTCCTGTTGCGCAGCAGGTTCTCCACGTTCTCCAGCCGCCTCTGCAGCAGCCCGTATTCCTGCAGCAGGGTCCCCAGCACGGCCCACTTGCCCTCCAGCTGGTTCCCGAACTCCACGGCCGTCTTCTCGCAGTCGGCCAGCTTCTTCTCGGCTGTCCCAGTGCGCCCCTCCAGAGTCAGCACGCGGGCCAGGCAGGAATCTACCTTCTTCTCCAAGGCCTGAATGGCAGCCACCACCGTCCACAGTGTGATCTCCGTGGAGTAGAGATATGAACTCCTCTCGGCAGCTGGCTGGGGTGATGGAGGAGGAGTTGAGGGCCTCTGGTCCTCTGTTTGCTTGTCCCTCTCGGGAGCCTGCTCACAAGAAAAGAGAGACGTTATGGGATTATGCAATCAAATTTCCATCTCAGAAAGAAACCTCAGAATGGCACCTGCCCTAGGAAAGCCTCCTCTGAGATCCTGAGGACGATTTAGCAGAAGAGTGGGGATAGGGAGGCTAGGATATCCAGCCTTGGTGACAGCAGGTACTGGCTGGACCAAGGCGCCCGCAAGTGGGAAACAGGAGGGAAAACACGGCTGCAGAGAAGCAGCATGCAAACCAAACTCAGGAACTAAAGGAGAGGGAGGCAGGGGAAGTTCCCTCTAAAAAGCATCCAGAAAAATCAAGGTTTCAAAACTTCACTGAGACGTGTTAATAATAGTAGATGCCACTTACGAGCGCTTTATAGGTGTTTTTCTAGTATGTCAAAAAGTCGCAAAGGATTATTTTCTCGAATTGGAAGAACTGCACGATATCATGCCAACATTCCAAAATCTGCTAAACTAATCTTTAAGAAGAAAAAAAAAACCGCCACAATTCCTCTTGTAAACAACGTTTTCTATCTTTCTCCTAAGTAAAAGTGGAATACCAGGTATCTTAAAAGGGGTCTAATTCCAAACTCCCCGCCTGGGCGTGGGGAGACGAGGGAGCCCGGGCGAGTCCCTTCCCCAGCCTCAGGCCCTGCGGACGTCCTGCTGGCGACGCGAGTCCGCCCTCCCTGCCCGCCGGGGAGGGGCCGCGGGGCCTCAAACGAGACAGTGCACGGGACGGCTACTCCGTTCGTTCGGACGTCGAGGCCGCGCCCGCTCCGCAGAGGCCGCGGAGGCCCGGCCCGCCCGCTCGCCTGGCGTCGCGCCCCGCCCGCCGGGCCTGCAGTTTGGGCCGCCCGCTCAGTGGCCTCCAGGCCGGGCCGGACGCCAGGCGAGAGCCACGCGCGGGCCTCAGGGCGGGGCGGGGCGGGGCCGGCGAGCTGGGAG
The DNA here is from genome assembly GCA_008750895.1 of Mirza zaza. NCBI lineage: Eukaryota > Metazoa > Chordata > Mammalia > Primates > Cheirogaleidae > Mirza > Mirza zaza. Next base: position 24,462 of record VSMD01057555.1, on the reverse strand, counting down.
GCTGCGCCGGGGCCCGCCCAGCGGCGGCCCGAGACCCTCGCGCGGCCCACGCGGCTGCGGCGGCCTGGGCCGTGCGGGCGTCCGCGGGGCCGGGGGCGCTTACCGGGGCGGGCGCCGCTTCGGCCATGGCTGCCCGACGCGTCCCTCGCTCGGCTGCGGTCCCCGGGCCCGGCGCGGCGGCGGCGGCGGCGGCGGCGGAGCGGGAGCCGCCCAGCCTCGGAGGTCCTGCCGGGCGGCCGCGAGCGGCGTCCGGAGCCACGTGCCCCGCTGGCCCTTTAAAAAAGAGCTGCGCTCGGCGGCCGGGCCCGAGGGCGCGCGCAGCGCCCCCTGCAGGCCGTAGGACCGCACGCCCGCCGGCCCGGCCCGGGCGCGCCGCGGCCTCCAGCCGGACCGCGCCGGGCGGAGGCCGCGCTCGGGCCGCCCGGCGCCCCACCCTCTCCAGGGTGCTGGGCTCAGGGGCGCCGCCGCCCCGCGCGGGAAATCTCGCCACTTCGAGGCTGGGGGAAAGCCGTGTGCGCAAGCGGGCAGTCCTCGCCGGTGACCGCAAGTGGATCGAGGCTTACGGTGTTAGCGCCTTAACGGACTTTGGCGCCTAAGAGACTGTTAGTTTGGGAAAAGAAAAAGTGCAGATTATGTTTTAAAAGCCTTCCCTTCCCCTGCCCTCCTGGGGAATCTTGAGTCCCTTCCTTTCCCCCGGGGCCTGCTCCCCACTCCCAGGCCTGCCCCCCCAACAGGGGCCCTGTGGCTTCGGCTCCAGGCTGGGATCACAGCCTGAGTCAGTCAAGTCCATCACCGGTCCAGAGCCTGAGGCAGCTTGAATAAACCACCCAATCTACTCACTGCAGCATCTTGAATGAGATGTGCGGCAGGCAACGTAAACTATGTTTTCTGTCTTTTCTGCATTTCCCATTCATCTTACACTCTTTGTCCAACAAGCCAGCAATTTTTTCCCACTAGAAAATTAATCTGCAGTTTTGTTTGTGTGCTTCGGGTTTTTTGTTTTTTAGTTTCTTTCATTTTGTGGGGAGTGGGAGATGGAGAACGTTATTTCTGCAAATATTTGATCCAAACAAAAGTGTGGCCAACGGCTAGAACATAAAGAAACGGATATGCTAAGTAAGGAACACCGCCTAGAATTTGGGGCAAGGTGTGTTACTTTAATAAAAAACTCAATAGTCAGCATTCTTCAGTTTGGAAATTCTTGCGGAAATAACCCAACCTGAGAGACAAATTACAAAGGTGTACTGAATACATTAAGAGCATCCCTACAATCTCATCAGGGGTCAGTCCAATATATTAAGGATTATAAGATACTGGTAAATTGTGACCATGTAAGATAAGGGTTAGGGTCCAATGCAGAGTTTGTAAAGTGGATTGGAGAGGAAGAAATGTTATTTAATGAGCTCTGTTCAGGTTTAGTGCTATAATTTTTGACAGCTGGTCTTCGTTTCTTAGGAACAAAGTTAGTGGTACTCAAACTTTAGTGTGCATTGTGTTCACCTGGGGTGCTTGGTAAACTACACAATGCTGGGCACAAACCTCAGCCTTTCTAAGTCTGAGATGGGAAGAGTGATGAGAGTTTGCATTTCTAGCTAATTCCCAAGTGATGCTGCTGGTTCGGCTGGCCTGGTGATCACAGTTTGAGAAGGATGGCCCTGTTTATCAGGCTCCCACAGCTACCTCCTATTCCCATCCTCTGATTTTATAAATACATATTTTTTAAAAAACCAAATGCTTTGCACCATAATGTGGTTTCCTGAGCAGACCAGCCCGGGTATCAGGCCAGCTGTAGCTTTGACATAAATTAAAACTACATTGTTCTTTATTAAACTGCCTCTTGTAAGTTTGCTTCTTTGTGGATCAGATCACCAGGGCCTGGATACCTCTGGGTGAACTGACAGCATTGGGTTTCTAAAGTGGAGGCCCAGCCCCTGGAGTAACTGGGGTGCAGGTCACTGACACAGCCAGCCACCTGCCTCTGCTGCAGAAGGTGGGGTCATCAGACAATGAGGGCCACCAGAGTAACACCCAGGGCTGCTCAAAGTTGGGTCAGGACACTCAAGTGCTATCGTCCTCACCACAACATCCTCAGCCAAGAGAGAGGGGCAGCTCACCCTACAATCCAGGCATGTAATTTAGATTAGGGAGTGGACCCACACAGAATTATAAAGACACTAGTAGAAGGAGACAAGTATAATCAAGTCCCTCTTCCTCCATGAAGCCTTCCCTATTTCCAATAACACTGAGCTACCTTTTTCTGTGAATACCCATCATACTTCATTCAACAAACATTTGGATGTGGTACCTCATGCCTGTAATCCCAGCACTTTAGGAGGCTGAGACAGGAGGATTGCTTGAGGCCAGGAGTTCAAGACCAGCCTAAACAATGTAGTGAGACCCTGTCTCTAAAAAAAATTTTTGATTAAATTTTTGATTACTATGCTTGGCTAAGCATAATAGTGTGTGCCTGTAATCCCAACTACTGGGGTACTGGGGAGGCTGAGGCAGGAGGATCACTTGAGACAAGGAGTTCAAGACTAGCCTGGACAACGTAGTGAGACCCTGTCTCTACAAAATATATATATATATATATTTTTTTTTTAATTAGCTAGGCATGGTAGTGTGTGCCTGTAAACCCAACTACTGGGGTACTGGGGAGGCTGAGGCAGGAGGATCACTTGAGCCTAGGAGTTCAAGGCTGCAGTGAGCTGTGATCACACCACTGTACTCCAGCCTAGGGAGAGGGCAAGATCCTATCTTTAAAAAAAAAATAAGAAATAAAAATAAAGCGTTTGATGAGCACCTGTGTGTGCTCAGATATGTGGCATCAGGGTAGGATTAAGATGTGGTTCCTGCCTTCCCAAAGACTCTCCCTTGGTGGTATTTTTTTTGAAACAGTCTTGCTCTGTTGCCTGGGCTAGAGTGCTGTGGCGTCAGCCTAGCTCACAGCAACCTCAAATTCCTGGGCTCAAGTGATCCTCCTGCCTCAGCCTCCTGAGTAGCTGGGACTACAGGCATTTGCCACCATGCCCAGCTAATTTTTTCTATTTTTAGTTGAGATGGGGTCTCAAACTCCTGAGCTCAAGCTATCCTCCCACCTCAGCCTCTCAGAGTGCTTGGATGACAGCCGTGAGCCACTACGCCCAGCCTTCCTTGGTGGCCTTGTCCACTGTTCCCTTCCCACTGCAGCTGTAGTCAGGTCCTCACTGGCTCTTGTTTGGTCTCAAAAACCTTCTGACATATTACACACACACACAACAAAAAGCATGATATAATTCTTATTAGATGAGTATTCCCAAATTACAGCTAGAATCAGGTCACTCTTTTGCTCAAAATTTTTCAGTTCCCCATTACCAACTGAACGACATCTAAGTTCCTTTAGCCTGACCCAACCAAAAGACCCACTACTCTCCTCACACCCCCTCTCCAGCCAAATTTGATGAACTGCTGTTTGTCTGTATACACCCTGTAATATCGCCTATGTTGGTCATACCACCTCCATTGTTATGACAGGGCCAGTTCAAAGACACATGTCATAAAGCCTTCCCCAGTGTCCCACATCTAAAATAATTGTTCTCTGAATTCCTACAGCATTTTAGCCTCAATTATCTGAAGACATATACTATCTTGTATTAGATTCCCTAAGCAGCCTATAAGTCCAAGATCTCTAATTACCCTTTTATCCTTCTATAGAATTTTGCCTATAGAGGCCACTTATTCATGAGGGAACAAACTCTAAGGCAGAATGGAATACTGTGCTAGTCTAGGAAAAGGGTTGTGCAAAGGTGCAGCAGTGGAAGAAAACTGATTTTGATAGAACAGAAACTCAATTATGACTAAGATCTTCGTTTTGTTCACTGATGTGTCCCAAGTTTTCAAAACAGCGCCCAACAGATGCCTAATACACGTGCATCGAAGCCAATGTTCCTATGAACATTTGGCCATTGAATAATGAATAAAGGAAGCTTTCACAGAAGGGGCTTATAAACCAGAACAGTGAAAAATAGTGTTTGGTTCAGAGAAGGGCATTGCAGAAAGCACAGTTTATTCAATAAATGACAGGAAGCCCCATGTGGCAGCAGCATAGTTTGGAGAGTGAAAAGAGAAAAAATGTGGACGCATTAGGTTGTCAAAGTCTTGAGTTTTACACTAAAACGTTTGCTGTTTGCTGATAGCTGCTGAAAGCCATTGCAAAGTTGTGATGAACGCCCGTGTACAGTTATGTTCAAAGATGATAACTCTAGTAGGAAAAAAGGATGTAATTAGGCGGAAGAGACCACTTAGGTTACTGAGAAGTTCAGGTGAGTGACAACTAGGACCTTAAGTATGGGAATAGGAATGAGATAAAAGACAGGACAGGTAAGTCTCTAATGTCTGGCATTTAATTCTTCCCCATGTATTGACTTCACTCTCCAACTTGATCATACGTGTCCTTCAGACAGCCCATTTCCTGTTTTCTCCTCAGCACCTAGCAGAGCAGGCTCTCAATGGACAGTTGAAGCAGGCAAGAGGCTATTTTTTGGAAGACTTAAGACGGTGCCTCTATGTGCAGAGAATCACCTGAAGATCTTGTTAAAATGCAGATTCTAATGCAGTGGGTCTGGGATGGGGCCTCAGAATCCGCACTTCTACCAAGCTCCTGGAGGTGCCGATGCTGCTGGTGCAGGGACCACACCCTGGGACTTAGAAAGCAACTGTGACATTGGGGTACTTAATCAAGGAAGCAATAGCACCCCATGGCCAAGTGTGTGGGCTCTGACGTGAGATGGGTTCATACCACCTCTGCTTGGTACTTCACTTCTCAGGTCTCCACCCACATCTCATATGTAAAATGAGGCAAAATCAAGTTCACCACACAGGATTGTATGAGGATTTATTTTTATGTAAAGAAGTTAAAACAGTGCCTAGCACACAAGGTGCTCAATAAATGTTAGCAGTAGTCCAAATGCTTGACAAAATTATTTCCCTGCTTCAAGGAAAACTTAACTTTGCTAGAGAACAAGGACCATATCTTGTTCTTGGCTTTTTTCTCTACAATGTAAGGCACAGGGCTGTTCATATTAAAACACTCGACAATTAGGAGATAATAATCAAGGATGGGACACAGGGGGTATCTACAGTATAATGCAAAACCTTAGAGATAAGAAAAGACTGTGTAAGAAACTTAGCAAATAAGCTCCAGAGGTTTTCCTATGCACAACGAAGCTACGCAGCTCTCACCACACCTGCCCCACAACTACTTCCCTCTGTGTTCAGTTTCTGTAACAAGACAATCCCATACCTTACAGGACCCAAGTTTCCTTTTATCTATTCATCTGTTCCTTTTATATCCATACCCCACTCGTTCTCCACACAGGCAATTATAATGTCTTTATCTTTTGGTTTCTAAGTGTTCTTTGAAAATCTTTTGTGTGCATGCATTATTATTTTATTTTTTTTGAGACAGAGTCTCACTCTCTTGCCCGGGCTAGAGTATCATGGCGTCAACCTACCTCACAGCAACATCAAACTCCTGGGCTCAAGCAATCCTCCTGCCTCAGCCTCCCAAGTAGCTGAGACTACAGGCATGCGCCACTATGCCTGGCTAATTTTTCCTATTTTGAGTTGTTTAGCTAATTTCTATTTTTAGTAGAGATGGGGTCTCGCTCTTGCTCAGGCTGTTCTTGAACTCCTGAGCTCAAGCAATCCTCCCGCCTCCGCCTCCAAGAGTGCTAGGATTACAGGTGTGATCCACTGCGCCCGGCTGGATGCATTTTTAATTTACATAAATGGTATTATGTTATAGATCTCAATTTCTTACCTTCTCTACTCAGCATTGTATGTTTTTTTTCTTTTTTTTTTTTTGTTTTTTCTCTCTCACATGCATAGTAGCATTGTATGTTTAAGATGGATGCAGATGGCAACACGTGTGTCTAACCCAATGTTCCTAACAGCTGCCTACTACTCCCCTAGGTACCACCATATTTCATCTACCCTTTCTACCTTCCAACAGCTGACACCCAGATTGTCTCCAGCTCTCCACCATCACGAGTAGGACCTGTGAATACTTTCATCATTGCTCTCTTCTTGTCTTCTGTCCCAGGTTTAAGCAAAAGTGCAGGTTAGGCTGTGCTGTCAGTTCTGTCACTGTTCCAGGTGTACCTCTCTTCCACCTTGAGCCCCAGAGAGTGTTTTTGACAAATGGAGAAAAAACACATCTAATATGAACCTTTTGTGCTAGTAGCAAGTTTTATTCTAGGCAACTGCAAATCATCCAAGGGGATATTCACATGTGACCCAGGAGCCCGATCCCATCTCCCCAAACAACAGTGGGGCAGGCATTCAACACTGCTGGGAGAGAAGCATCTGTATGCTTTTTCTGTCATCCCTGGAACAGACAATCCCAGAATGAATTTGGAAAGTGTAATCTGAACAACCTCAAGTAAGGACTGTTGTAATAGGAACAAACTCAAATACCACTGGTACAAGCTGAACGACCTTAAGTAACAAAGTACAGGGTGTCCCAAAAGTCTCCACACAAAGGAAAAATTCTGTCATGAATATTTTCTAAATAAAGGTACATTTAGCTACAATTTTCCATTTTCCCAATGTATGAAGACTTTTGGGACACCCTGTAATTATTTCTACTCCAGGAGGCTGCAGCACCACAGCAAGAAGCAGGTGGGAAGAGGAAGAGAGGGGTATGCTGAGACACCCAAGCTCCCAGAGCCAGACTCAGCTCCTTTACCAGAATCCTTATTCTCAGCAGGGATGAGGTCTGCCCTACCACTCTCTTCCCTCTTGGTCCTTTTGACACAATTAGCCCATTTAAGAGCACCAAGCACTCCCACAAGAGGAAGCCCTGTACGAACCTTGCTCTCTGGCCTAAGTGCGGGTGGGCTAAAAGAGCCCCATATACTTACTATTCCCTCCTAGAGGGTAGGCCCAGTCCCCATGTTAGGAACAACTTCTACAACTCTTGAAATTTAAAAAACAAGTGTTGGGATTTATTCTTTAAAAATCAACTAAAATCTAATTCCAAAACAAGGTTCATCAGAGCAGAATAAGCAGTTCGTTTAAATTATTTCTTCTACTTGTTATTAACAGAGACTACAAAAGAAGAAATAGAAGGTTACGCTTCTCAGAACTCTTCCACACACCTGACTACCTCCTGTGGCCTGACTCAACCCTTCAAGGAAGATGTGAAATGCTAGGGCAAGTCCTGGAACCAGCCACCAGACCCTGCGGGGTCAGATCTCCGACCCCAGCCCAAGAGTATCAGCACAGATGGGCAAATTAGAGACCTGAAGGTGCTGAGAGACAGCAAACTCAGCAGCAGGGTAAAGACCTGGTCCCAGACTCTTCCTCTTCCATGTGATTTTCAGGACAGCCTTTGGGCTTGGCTAGGTACCTGGTCAAGGGAAGGCAAATCAGAAGCAACTTCCCTCAGGAAGAAGTCAGTCCCTGACTCTGCACAGTGTCTCTTCGGGGGGACGAATGCCACCCCCCTCCGCCCCCCAGACGGGCGAGGGGCTGGCACTCTTAAAGCAGGCCATTGGGCCTTCCAGGCTCCAGGGCCAGCCCACCCCGCTCCCGCTGGTGGATCTTCTGGTGCTGCAGGAGGTGCTGCTTCTGGACAAAGCTCTTCTCACACTCAGTGCAGCTGTAGGGCCGCTCGCCCGTGTGGATGCGCTGGTGCCGCACCAGGTCAGATGGGTGGCTGAAGCTCTTGCCACAGTAACCACAGATGAGGGAACTCCGGCTCTTCCTCCAAGGGATGTGGCCCGGCAAAGCAACCAGGCTGTTGGGCGAGAACCTCTCCTGGATGCGTTGGCCAGCACCGGGCCCCTCTTGCCGGTGGCAGCGCTGGTGGGTCACCAGGCTCACCTTGCAGCTGAAGCTCCTCAGGCACACGTCACACTGATGCAGCTTGGCCCTCTTGGCCTGGGGCTTAAGCTGGGGCCTGGGTCTAAGGCTCTCCTCTGGCTCTTCGGGTGTAAAAGACTCCCACCCTGAGTGGCTCCGCAGATGTGCGGCCAGCTGTTGCTTATAGCGGAAGTTGATCTCACATTCAGAACACTCATAGGGGCCGGAAGCGTCCCTTTTCAGCTTCAGGCCCTGCCCATGTTCCTGACTCAGCTGTATCTGCCTATGAGATTTCTGCTTTGGGCAGCCCATAATTCTGCCACTGCTAAGGTCTCTACTGCCCTCAGCGGGCTCCTCTAGGTTAGAACCCCCAGGACCTGTTTCCAAGAGGACAGAACTGCCCTGACCATCCCAGAGCTCAGTGTGCTCTGGGGTCAGGAAAGCCTGCTCTTCAGTCATGACTGAGAACTCTCCAGGAAGATGTGAAGAGCCTTCTGGCTTGTACTGTAGGTCCTGTTTGATCACGACCCCATCTGCTGCAAAGAAGAAGAAAACCAACAAAAAAAAGATCACAGTCTAGCACCTTCAGTTTCTTCTGAGCCAAACAAACATCTGTGAATTTCAGAACTACCTCCAGGAACAAGTAAATTAGGACAATCTGTAGGAGAATGAGACTGACTAGGTTCCAAGATTTGTGAAAAACTAACCCTATATTCATGTATAAGCATGTTGACTAGAAATCTGAATATTACTCCTATAGAACAATGTTATAAATGATAGTTCCCCAAGCTTGTCTACAAATTTATATTCAATCCCCGTGAAAATGACAAAATATATTGTAACAATTATACTCATTGAGAGTGTTTAAATAGCAAATTTGAATGATTAAAAACAAATAAATGAAACCTACAGCTAAAAATTCATGTCCCCAGCTCTGTTCTTCCTGCATAGTCTCCCCAATTGACCTGCTAACAAATGCTTTTCCTGCATTCCCTTCCCTCCTGAAGTTCTGATGTGTCTGCTCTCAACCTCCAGCAGGTTTGACTACAGCCTATCACATAATCTATTCTGCAGGACATGAGGAAGGGTGATATGGTCAATAGCCTTAAGAGCTCCACAGAGTGGGAGCTAAGAGACACACATAACAGGTGAACTAATGAGTCACAAAAGAGTCTAGAACAAGCAAAGGCCACATGAGGTTGCCGACAGTTAGTGTTTGGCAGTTCAACAGTAGGAAAGCTCACTGCAGGCTGCAGAGAGCTGGAGGAGGGAGATTGAATATTCTGGATCCACTCACCTGGGTGGGCACCAACAGGGCCTTCCTCCTCTAGGTCGCCCAGCATCTCTGTACCCAACTCTGCTTCTCCCTCTGGCTGGCCAAGGACCTCTGGGTTGGAAACAGCATAGTGTAAGCCCAGGAGAGAGTAAAGCTCACTCCACACTGGGCAGCTGCTGATGAACAAAGTGACCAATAGCCAGGAGTAGAAATTAAAACTTCCAAAGATTCAAAGGCTACTATTCTTGACACTTTCCCCTAGTAGTGTAGGACAATTCAAAAATTCTGGCCAATCCTAATGATCAATTTGGCTAGCTGCTGCTCCGATGCCCTCCCCTGGAGCCCCTGTGGCCGAGGCAGTCGGGCTGCGGAGCCAGTGCTGCTCTCCCCAGCACCACCACTGGTTCCTCACGGGACACGGCTTAAGTCTTGCCAAGCCTTCCTTTCAGGGGATCCAGTTTCGTCCTTGCTAAGGCACCGCAAGGTAAGGTAGGCAGTGTGACAGAGAAGGAAACAGCTACGAGGAGAGCCCCTGACCCAGCTGAAGTCACATGGTCACCTCGCTGGCCCATCTCCTACTTCCTTCCCCAGTTACTCTGCTCCAGGCACAATGGCCTTCTTGACACTCCTCCGTGGACCTAGGTTTTAAAAGATTTTTTCTACCAAACAAAATGCATTTATTACATAATAGGTAACATTTTACACATAAAAATTTCTACCTATTAATCAGCACTTCTAATCAACATGAAATAAACATTAAGACCACAATGACTGGCTGTAATTCCAGCCAAATGCCAGAAAAAGCTTCTGGCTAGCCTGTGCTTCCTGCCTCATCCCAGGTACTGCAGGGTTTCTTGTCAGTGAGGAACTCTAGTCATATCACACTAGAATGTATAGAATGACATCTTATCTCTTAGAACACATTATCAAGAACTATGTGACCACAGAGAAGAAATATAAGAGGCACAACACCGAGATCTTTCCAAAAGTCTCTATAAATGGGAGGACCTGGAGACTACCATTTCTCAACCCAGCACAGGCCAAGAGAGGATCCAAAACCAACTAGAGTCACAGGTGTAGTCTGAGTCACAGGCTGCTGGCCAGAAATTGTAGGATTTCTGGGAGAGAATTCTAGGGATAAAACCACTACTCACTCAGAGAGACCAGCGTCTCATAGTTGCTCTCCATCACGTTTCTGTAGAGCTCCTTCTGCCAGTCCTCCAGATTCTCCCACTCCTGCTCGGAGAAACAGACGCCATCGTTCTCCAGTGACCTGGACACCTGAAATCACAAATGGCGCACAATGAGCACCTCTACTCACAGCCATGAAGGAAAAGCCAGGCATTCAGAATCTTAGATATCAAGATCTAAGGGCTCTCCTTCTTGCCTAAATTCTCAGTGGGACTACCTTGGGGGCCTCCCCCTTGCTGCCTGGGGGCAGCCGCAGGACCCAGAAGTTCCTGTTGCGCAGCAGGTTCTCCACGTTCTCCAGACGCCTCTGCAGCAGCCCGTACTCCTGCAGCAGGGTCCCCAGCACGGCCCACTTGCCCTCCAGCTGGTTCCCGAACTCCACGGCCGTCTTCTCGCAGTCGGCCAGCTTCTTCTCAGCTGTCCCCGTGCGCCCCTCCAGAGTCTGCAGTCGGGCAGCCTGAGACTCCATCTTCTTCTCCACAGCCTGAATGGCGGCCACCACTGTCCAGAGTGAGATTTCAGTGGTCTGAAAATATGAGCTTTTCTCTGTGGCTTGTGAAGGCAGCGTGGAAGACATTAAAGATGTGGGGCGTCGTTTTCTCCTGTGCTGAAGGATCAAAAATACAGGGTCAGTCAGACAATATCATTGCCAAACATCAAGAAGCGATGTTGGACACATCTGTCCAAGTCCAGAAGATACCATAAACAAAGTTTAAAAACAAATAGGGACAGAATATTTAACAAGATAGGAAGTGAAAAGAAAAAAAAACCCCAAAATAAAACTGCAAACTATAAATCATTTATTAAAGTGGAAATGCAAGCAATCAAACAAATGAAAAGACAACCACCTTGCAATCAGAAATATAAATATAACCAAGTGAAACCACTTTTCACCCACCAGACTGACAAACTTGAAAAAGAGAGACAAGGCATAACATTCAGAGCAATCATGATGTGGTAAACTGACACTTTCATGACACTCCTGGAAGGAATGAAAAATACTACAAACTCTTAGGGAAGAAAATCTCAAAAAGTCATTAAAAACCCTTTCACCTAGCAATCCCACTTAGGGAATCTATCTTACAAAAATAAATGGCATTGGTATTTAATGACATATATACAAAGATGACTACTGGGAATACTCTTTGGAATGGTCAAAACCTGGAGATCGTTTAAATGTCTATTAGTAAGGGAAGAGTTAAATATGGCACAACCAAAAATGGTTTTATATAACTACTAGAAAGAATGAGGGCTGGGCATGGTGGCTCACGGTTGTAATCCCAGCACTTTGGAAGGCCGAGGTAGGGGTACTGCTTGAGGCTAGGAGTTAAAGACCAGCCTGGGCAACATAGCAAGACCTGATTTCTACAAAAAATGTTAAAAAATTAGCTGGGTGTGGTGGTACATGCCTGTAATCCCAGCTACCCCAGAGGATGAGGCAGGAGGATCACTTGGGCCCAAGAATTTGAGGTTATAATGAGCTAGTATCAGGGCACTGCACTCCAGCCTGGGTGACAAAATAAAACCTTGTCTCTTAAAAAACCAAAAAGAAAAAGGAAAGAAACTGAGTTAGATCTATATGTTTAGTTTGGAAAAGTGTTCATCATACACTGATAGGTTAAAAATCCAACTTTTAGAGAAATACATTTATTATGGTCCCATTTTCCTAAAGAAGAGAAAATATATGGGTTATGTTTATTTCAGCATAAAGACAGGTTTGGAAAGATATTCACCAAACAAATGTAAACATGTGTTACCCTCAGGGAAATGTGAAGGAGGGTTTACTCTTTCATTAAAAACTATCGCTTGTTCAACTTTTCAATAAATATGTATTCTTTCACGATTTTTTTTCTTAAATCCAATATTTAAGAGTATTCCTGAAGGTGATTAGAACACAAAAAGTACACTCATACTGACCATATTTCTGGATTTTCTGGCACAGGCCTCCCTTTGAATATCATATTGTCAGATCATGTCTTAAACAACAGGTGTATCTTTATGGTCTGAAAATCCCATCACCATTAAGTACAAAATACTTCCCTGTTGTTAAGGAAACTATAATCTTCTTGAGTAATCAAACTCAATCTGCTATATCTAAATATAATCTACTTTCTAATCTGCAAGACAAATATTATAATACTTAAGTTAGACTATATGATATTTAGGGTCATTTCCAACCCTGAGACACTATTTTTTAATATTGAATAGTTTAAAAAGGAATACTTATATAATATATAAAATGTATAAAGTAGTGACAAATATTCATGTAACCACCAGCTTAAATATATACACACACACACACACATAAATAATACCTTTGATGTCCATTGTGTGACTCTCTGAACTACTATTCTGAATTTGGTTTCTCACTATTAATACCTTTCTTCAGGTTTTTATGTTTGTTTCTAAAACAATATGTTCTTTAGTTTTGCATGTTTTAGGACTTTATATAAATGGAATCATTGCTCTACAACTTCTAGGAATATTCTATTGTCACACGTGGCTATAATTAATTCTTTTTCACTGCTGTATAATATTCATTGTATGACTTTACCACAATTTATTTTTTCATTCCACTATTGATGTTTCCACATTTTTGTCATTACCAACACTGCTATAATGAACAGGATTATACATGGTTCCTAGTACACACACAAACAAGAGTCTCCCTTGGGTACAGTCCTATGTAGGGAATTCTTGGGTCAAAGGATATATATATACCCTGAACTTAAGTAGACAATGACAAATATTGCATCTTTCTGTTCATTGGCCATTCAGATTTCCCCCTTGGTGAACTACCTGCTCAAGTAATTCATCCATTTATCTTTTGAGTCATCTAATTTTTCCTTACTGTCTCATAGAATTTCTCCACAAATTTTGGAAACTAATCTTTATCAGTTTTTTTTTTTTTTTTTGAGACAGAGTCTCACTTTGTTGCCCAGGCTAGAGTGAGTGCCGTGGCATCAGCATAGCTCACAGCAACCTCAAACTCCTGGGCTCAAGCAATCCTGCTGCCTCAGCCTCCCAAGTAGCTGGGACTACAGACATGTGCCACCATGCCTGGCTAATTTTTTCTACATATATTAGTTGGCCAATTAATTTCTTTCTATTTATAGTAGAGATGGGGTCTCGCTCTTGCTCAGGCTGGTCTCGAACTCCTGAGCTCAAATGATCCGCCCACCTCGGCCTCCCAGAGAGCTTTTATCAGTTTTATGTATTGCAAATATCTTCTCCTTATTTGTGCCTTTTTTAACTCTTTAGTATCTTTTGATAAAAAGTTCTTAACTTCAATGTGGTTTTGTTTTACCAATGTTAATTCTTTTATGGTTTGGACTTTTGTGTTGAGTGTAAAAACCAAACCCTTATATTACATAATACCATCTCCTAACCACTTTATAGGTTTGCCTTTTATATTTGACTATTTGCCTCAACTAAAACTGATATTCATGTATAGGGCAAGGCTCGATTTCCATATGGGAAATCATCAATAGATCTAATACTATCTTATGAAAAATCCATCATTTAACCACTAATCTGTAATGTTATTCTCTGTCACAAATCAAGTTTTCATACATATCAGTATGTTTCTGGCATCTTTATTCTGTTCTACAGGTCAATTTTCATATGACTCTACCAATATTATAGTCTTAATTACCCTATTTTTATGATAATTATTGACATCTGGTAAGGCAAGTCCCACCTCATTTTGCAAGAATATCACCTGGGCTAGAGTGCTGTGGCATCAGCCTAGCTCACAGCAACCTCAAACTCCTGGGCTCAAGTGATCCTCCTACCTCAGCCTCCCAAGTAGCTGGGACTACAGGTATGTGCCACCATGCCTGGTTAATTTTTTCTATTTGTAGTAGAGACGGTGTCTCGCTCTTGCTTAGGCTGGTCTTGAACTCCTGAGCTCAAGTGATCCACCTGCCTCAGCCTTCCAGAGTGCCAAGATTACAGGCATGAGCTACCACAACAGGCTAAGAATATCTTGAAGATTTTTGGCCCACTGATATTCTACAAACTTGAAGAGTTTCACAAAAATATCTTCAGAGATTTTGCTTGGAACTGCACTGAATCCACAGAAAAACTGAAAATAAGTAACATCTTTAGGATAAAATGTTCCAATCCATGCATATAGTATGCCACTCCATTTCAATATCTTTGAGTCTTTTACCATTATAAAAGTAGTAGCCTTCTAGGTCTAGTAACATTAATATATTTAAGCCAATTTCCTTTTAATTAGTATTTATTTGGTATATTTTTTCATATTCCTTTATATTCAACTATTTGTATAGCCTTATCTTTTGCTTGTATCTTTCATAAACCATATAGGTGGATTTTTCCCTATCCTGACAATCTTTGCCTTTTAACTAAACCATTTAGTTCATTTATATATATTGTAATTGTTGATATTATTTTTACCATTTTTGTGCCTTTCTTCTCATCTTCCTTCTTGCCCTTTTATATCATTTTCTTCTTATTCTGTTATGTCCCTTTCCAATTTGTAGTTACACAATTTCTAGTTTTTTAGCAATTATCCTAGAAATTATGGGAAGCACACTTACAAAGACATTTTAACGCTTGAATTCTGATCATTTCTTCCTTTTACATCAATACCATCACATATTTGAATTCTCTGTTTTTAATCCCACAAGAAATTGTAACTGTTTTATTCAGTCAATATTTGCTTAGATATACCCATTTTCAAGGATCATCACACTTTCTTACATTTTCAGACTTTCTATTTGGGATAATTTTCCTTTTACCAAAAATGCATCCTTTAGAGTTTTTTTTGTTTTTTGTTTTTAATAGAGACAGAGTCTCACTCTGTCACCCAGGCGGGATTACAGTGGCACGATTATAGCTCACTATAACCTAGAACTCCTAGACTTAAGCAATCCTCCCGCCTCAGTCTCCCAAATAGCTAGGACTACAGGTATAAGCCATTGACACCCAGCTAATTTATTTCTTGTAGAGACAGGATGTTGGTATGTTGCCCAGGCTGGACTCGAACTCCTAGCTTCAAGCAATCTTCCTGCCTTAGCCTTCCGAAGCACTGGTATGACCGGCGTGAGCCACTGTGCCCAGCTACAATTTCCTTTAATGAGAGTGTATTGTTAATAAACTGTCAGTTTTGTTTGAAAACGTCTTTATTGTATCCTTATTTTTGAAAGATATTTTTGCTGAGTATAAAACTCCAGGATCACAGTTATTTTCTTTCAGCCTATTGACAATATCTTTAATTGTTGCCTGGCTTCCATTGTTGCCATTGAGAAGCTGGCCCCCATTAGTCTTACTGTAGTTCAGTGGAAGGTAATCTCACTTTGTTCTCTGGTTGCTTTTAAAAATTCTCTTCCTTGTATTCTGTACTTTCACTACTATGTGCCTAAGTAGAGAGTTCTTTTTGTTTATCCTGATTGGAATCCACTGAGTTTCTATGTATTGGTATTTGTATGAGTTTGTGCGTTCCTTCTGGAATTCCAATTAAATGAATGTTAGATTTTCCCATTCATCTTCTATATCTCTCACCTTCTCATGTTTTCTTTCTCTTTCTCTCTCTGTCTCTCTCTCTCGTTTGGTCATGTTTATAGTCTCTTGGCCTTTACTCATAGTTTCCATCCTTCCTTTTATCTTTAAATATATTAAACACAGTTAATTCATATTCTATGTCTGATAACTCCAACATATGAAATCTTTGAGGGTCTAATTTTGTTCTCCATTATTTTTACTGACTTCTCTTGGTGGTTTTTCCTTGTTTGGTAATTTCTTATTGTGAACTCATATTTCCCGGAACTTTACCTATGAGAATTAGTTGCAGTCTGAGTTACATGCAGTTTCCTTCAGAAAAAGATTTGTGTTTATTTCAAATTGCCAGCTGGGGGCTCTACTTTAAGCTAAACTCTTGGCCTAAGGTTTCTTGGACCATCCAGGTAGTATGAATTCAGGATAAAAACTCACGTGAGGGTCACCATAAATTCTCAAGGAACACCTCATACTCATCTCTCAGTACCAAGGCTTGACACAATGTTTTTTGCAATCACCTGGGGGTAAGAACTTACTTTTAGTTCACCCTTACACAGAATGTTGCCCTTTGGAGTCACAGCTTTATGGGACTGAGGTAGGGAGCTTCTGATATACTCTACCTTAGGCTATGAGTTTTGTCTTTTATTTTCTAGGTTCCTTGCAGTCATAAACACCAAAGATGAATGTTCAGCATGTGTCCTCATAGTTGGCTTCAGAACTCTGATTATCTCTTTAGAGTTCTCTCTTTCACTTAGATTTTGGGCTCCAAGTATTATTTACTAGCACAAATTTCAAATATGTTTATGTGGGAGTTTTCCCCAGCATTTGTAGTTGTTTTCCTCAAGGGTACCTTGGTAACTTGGCCATACTGTCAAATGAGAGTCACAGAATCCTGAAGAGATATCTGAGAATAAAAATACGCTGAAGAACAATTTAAATAGTCCTACAATGAAAAATTCATAAGTTATTTAAAGAATAGTTTGGGACTTTGGTGGACCTTTGAGGCTTCTTTCTAACAAGGTCTGTGGAAGATATGTAGGTAACTGTGAAATGACTGCTAGAGAAGAAGCACTCTGGGAGGGTCCTCTTGCCCCACTCAAATACTAATTTGGTCTTGATGAAAATCCTGGTTTTTGACTGGATCAGCTTAGCTTACAGGGAACAGATGAGGTAAGTATTGTAAACATTTGTATCTTGTCTTCCCAATTCAACTGTTAATTTCCTTGAAGGCAAATACTTGTTCCCTAAGTCTTCTAGTCTTTCCCTTCTTAGTTCTTACCTACTTCTTACAAAAACCTAAATATTAATATAGCATACCCTGCTCACGGTATAGTTTTCACCACAGAATCTCCTTAGATCTCCATTCTCACAAAGACTTCACATGATTCTCAAAGTGTTTCTGGACCAAGAAATACTTCATTAAAAATTAATTCAGGGCCGGGTGCAGTGGCTCGCACCTGTAATCCTAGCACTCTGGGAGGCCGAGGCAGGTGGATCGTCTGAGCTCAGGAGTTCGAGACCAGCCTGAGCAAGAGCGAGACTTTCTACTAAAAAAAAGAGGAAGGAAGGAAGGAAGGGAGGGAGGAAGGAAGGGAGGGAGGGAGGGAGGGAAAGAAAGAAAAGAAAGAAAGAAATTAGCTGAACAACTAAAAAATATATATAGAAGAAATTAGCCAGGCATGGTGGTGCATGCTCTCAGTCCCAGCAACTCAGGGGGCTGACTTAGTAGGATTGCTTGAGCCCAGGAGTTTGAGGTTGCTGTGAGCTAGGCTGACGTCACAGCACTCTAGCCAGGGCAACAGAGTGAGAGTCTCTCTCAAAAAAAAAAAAGCAATTCAATTCCATCTGCCCTTTCCATAGCAAATCCTCCTGAATTATTAAGTTAACCACTACTTTGGAATAGTGTGAGAACATCAGAGCTAGAAGGAATCTTAAGAGTTCATCTAGCAACTAGTCCAACACTCTTAATTTACAGTTATAGTAGCAGAAGCCCAGAGAGGTAAACAAAGTTGCCTAAAATCAACCAACTGGACAGTTGAGAGCTGAGTTATGGCTGACCTCCAGTTTCTTGACTCCATACTCAAGATGTTCCTCACACCAAGCTCCATATCTTGATATTCCCCAACGGGGATGCTTGGGGGAGAGGGAAGCGGAAAGAGAAAGAGCTTGGACAGCTCCACAAGCAAAATCCAGTGACTACACTGTGGGTAACACCTGTTCCCAAGGAGAAGAAACCCAGCCTGACTTCGACCTGTGGCTGCAACCTCTGTACAGAAATCTGTAGCCAGCGAGCGTGGCAGAAGAACAGGCAGCACGTCAGACCAAGAATGAGCTAGTCGCAGAGAGGCCGTGAGTCCTGGGGTCCCCGGGGCACCGGGTGAGCTCACCGGTAGGGATGGAGACCCAGGGTTTCCAACCTGCCCACCGTTCCAACCTGGAAACTGGTTCTCTTTGGGCACAAGAGATAAAATGGTGTGGGCAGGGTCACACACCCAAGAACATAAAACACGCCTTGGAGAAGTTTCTAGGCAAAGGCGCGCAGCACCGAGGCTCCGACCCCGGCGCGGAAGGAACCGGAGAGGAAGAGGGCAAAGCGTCAGGGTCGCGAGGAAGAAGGTCGGTGTTCACCCGCGCCAGCCGGAGCCCCTGGAAACCGAGCCCCGCCTGAGCCCCGACCGCGAAGGCCCGCCCCGCCCAGGGGCTCCGCCGTCCCGAACGCGCCCTCGAGGCTGCGCGAGGGTGCGTCTTACCCGAGCAGGCGCCGACTCCGCCATGGCTGCAGCCGCCCCTCCACACCCGGCCCCGCCTGATGGCGCTCGGGCTCTGTGCCAGGCCGCTAGGCGCCCCGGACCCTCCTGGAAGCCGCCACAGCCGCCGTGTTGATACAAGGTGCATTCTGGGAGCAGAGCCCTCCCGGGCCCAAGATTGGCTCCAGCTGCTCGTCTCACCGCGCGGATTCCCCTTGCGCCCCCGTGCGGCAGGAGGGTGAGCAGCAGCTTGGCGCTCCACGCCAGAATGGGGCAGCAAGAGGGCTCTCTCTATATCCCTCAAAGTCAAGTGCAGATTCGGAAGTAAGGCAAATCCATCGGCCTATGTTGTGTCTTCTGGGTGCCCATCACTCCGCTAAATGTTTTGAGGGATTAAAAAAATGTATAAAACTCACACTTTTTTTCTGAGGGAAGAACATGTAATCTAGTTGGGAAAAAAAACCCACCCAAGTGACAAGTGGTTTTATTCCAAAAGTTCACCTGTTATTTATTTGCCTTTTCAGAATCTAGAAACACAGTTTCCACATCAACAGTGTGGGGTCAGGTGCCTTGGCCAACCCGCTGTAGCCTATTAATTATGGTGATCACATGCCTTGGAAAATCCAAGATAGCTCTGATTTCAAATGGTTCCAGTCCTCATGCTTCATGCTGGACTATGTGTTTGGAGTTTTAGTTTGGAAAGCATGGCCACATTACCATTTAATCACCATGCACTTAATACCCAATACCAGCAATACTACTACAACCATGGTTACCTAATTTATTCCACGTTGTGTCTCTAGAGACAGGCAGTGAACTTCCACTTCATATGATAGGCATGAAGTGCTTCCTCTGAGAACTAAACTCTTCAGGTGAAAAGAAAATTATTTTCATGTGACTGGCTCTTCCTTTGCACACAGGTTCAGTTCAGATTCTACTTCCTCAGAGACTCATTCCCTTTCCACTCTGTCTACAGCTCAACACCCCCCTTGCATCCTAACACTCAATTTCATTACCCCTGCTGGAAATTTTTCACAGCATGGATCACTACCTCAAATAATCTCATTTTTTCATTAGTTTACATATTAATTATCTGTATCTCTTCCACTAAAATGTCTATATACTCTATCCTTCACTTATTGTATACAGAAGTGCTCATAAATATTTCTGAATGATTGAATGGTGAATCAGAGAGTAAGGCTGGGAAAAGTCATCTCATAGGGAAGCCATGATTTCCAGGGCAACAAGATCAACAGGAGCTTGACTGAATCATACATAAATCTAAAGAAAGAATGGGCCAGTCTGAAGAAACTAGTCAGCCATGGAGACACTGCCCAGGGTCTGAACCACTCTCTCAGGCCAATAAACACTTGCTCTCAGGAACAGAAAAAAAAATGTAGCACAACTGTGGAGACAAACATACCAGGACATAGGGTTTTGAGGTCATTAAACAGTTCAGTGATAGAGCTCACTCCCTCTATTCTGTGTCTGTGCTCACCAAGCAACCTCTGGTGGTGCAGGTTCCCACGTAGCTGCTGGGAGACAACATGTGGACCAGACTGATGCAAATGTCCAGTCCACCCCTGGAATTATTAAACTGATACTCTGGTTTACATATCAGTCTCTTGAGAGTCAACATGATTCAGCATCCCTGACTCTGAGCCTGGAAGTCTGGAAAAGGATTTAGATCAAATTTCCATCCTAGAAGGGAGGCAGCACCAGGCACTGGCTTGCAGTCTCCTGGGCTGGCAGAGATGGTGTAGCACAGTGATTTGCACGGCGGGGCTGAGGAGTGAGACCATCTGGGTCCCTAGCCCAGAACTGCCACTTACTAGATGTGGGCCTTGGGCAAGTCTTTAACTTCGTAGTACCTCTGCTGCCTCATTATTATTGATGAATAATAATAGTACTTAGCTTGGTTCTTGTGTGGGTTAAATGAGTCAATTCAATTCAAGTACTTAGAATAGTATCTGTCACAGAGTAGGAGCTCAAGGAGTGCTTGTAGTCATTATTATTCTCTGAGTCCCAGCTCTTTCACTTACTGAGAGGTCTGTGGCTTATGCTCATTCTGCCTCAGTGTCCTTGCCTTCCCATTGTGAGTTTGAACACCTCATTCTAGGGTGGCTGATACAACTGAAAGAAGTGCTTATGTAGCCATACAGCATACTGCACGCACTCAGTAACAGGCACTTTCTTGTTTCTGCTTTGCTTTTGCTTTTGCAAGGTCCAAGCCTTGTATTGCAATGAATTCACAAAAATAGATGTCATTTTGTTGTGTCTCTTAAAAGCTACCCATTTGTCCTTTCCTACTGACTCTCAAATCTTAACACATGCCTTTTAAAAAACTTTAAATGAGGTTCACAATTATTCCCGTTGGTGGCAGGGGTATTAGAAAAATCAAGAAAACGGATGCTCTTATTACTTTACCCTATCATCTCTACATCTGTGGAATGCAACATGCAAAGCTGAGAATGACGTTACAAATCATCTCACCCACACTCTCATTTTTAATGAAAGAAAAAAGTATTTGGGCCGAGTGTGGTAGCTCATGCATTTAGTAATCCTAGAACTCTGGAAGGCTGAAGCGGGAGGATTGCTTGAGGTCAAGAGTTTGAGACCAGCCTGAGCAAGAGGGAGACCACTATCTCCTAAAACTAGAAAAAATTAGCCAGGTGTGGTGGTACATGCCTATAGTCCAAGCTAGTTGGCAGGCTTGGACTTGAGCCCAATACTTGGAGGTTGTAGTGAGCTACAATGATGCCGCTGCACTCTACCCAGGGAGACAGAGCAAGACTCTGTCTTAAAAAAAAAGAAAGAAGAAACTCCACTATTCTTAGAATCCCAAATGATATACATTGTTAAAATGATGGTTTTAAAATATTTAAATTAGGCCAGGCGCGGTAGCTCAAGCCTGTAATCCTAGCTCTCTGGGAGGCCGAGGTGGGCGGATCGTTTGAGCTCAGGAGTTCGAGACCAGCCTGAGCAAGAGCGAGACCCCATCTCTACTATAAATAGAAAGAAATTAATTGGCCAACTAAAATATATATAGAAAAAAAAAAATTAGCCGGGCATGGTGGCGCATGCCTGTAGTCCCAGCTACTTGGGAGGCTGAGGCAGCAGGATGGCTTGAGCCCAGGAGTTTGAGTTTGCTGTGAGCTAGGCTGACGCCACGGCACTCACTCTAGCCTGGGCAATAAAGTGAAACTCTGTCTCAAAAAAATAAAATAAAATAAAATATTTAAATTATCCTTTAAGCTTTCTATTGTGTGTATGATTTATAGCATACATATTGGCACACACATGTACATATATGCATGCCTAAACATTTTTTACTCAAGGAAGTTTATAAACAATGGCTTTATTTTGCTCAGTTGAGATTCTTTCTGTTCTGTTGCCCGTACTACCCTGTAAGTGCCTAGATGGCAGGGACCATGCCTTGTGTGTTCTTTCCCTCACATTAATAACCAGCTAAAGAAGATGCCCTCCCTCCTCGTCTTCCAGGTCAATGAGAATCCTAGGATGACCACACCTTGGCCCAAGGTGCCTCCCCTGCTGTATACGTGTCTACAGTGGACACCCATGAACTTCATCAGCCAAGCATGTCTCCCTTTCTCTGGGCATAGCACCTCCCTCCCTTCAGGAAATGCCCATCCCTGGGCTCTAGCCATATAATTGAAACGTGTGCTGCCATCTTCCTACGCGGCAACTCCAGCCTGGTCTTGGTGACGTTTGAAGGGGGAGCTCCTGACTCGAGCCAGCCCAATCACAACACCCTAGCCTCCTGGCCACAATGATGAAGCCAGGGTGGGCATGTGACCTGAGTGGGACCTGGAATTGTTTTAATTGAACTGAGGGAAAAGGCTAATTTTCTCCCTAGTGAAACTATGTAAGTCAGGAACGGTCTTTTTTTTTTTTTGGAGTAAGGTGGTTTGAAGGAATGGTGTGATCTCAACACAGAGAAAGGAGCAGAGGTGACAGACACATTTTTGTCCCTGTTCAGGATTGGTTCTTCAACTGTTCTTTTGAGTCTGTGAATAATTCCAGGTTCCTTCCAGAAAGTTGCTCTTTCTCCTTGGTTGGCCAGTCAGCTTCTGTGGGTTGCAACCAGAAGCACATTGACTAATAAAAGTATGGACAGCTCCCAGTACAGCCAAACCAAATGGAAAGTCCCAGAACATAAGCAGTGCCTCCTGTCCCGTCTTTGCATCTTTCTCAGCCTCACGGTTCCTTGGATTTGAAGATACTTCTGAAGGCCCTGTGTGGAATCATCAGAGGACATGACCTGGAGTGAGGGGACAGGGACGAGGTGGAAGCAAAGCTGGGGCCTGAGAGACCAGGCCCAGTTCCGCTTGAGAGCCAAGGTGGGAATAAACGAGGGGAAGTGGTCAGGCCTGGCGGAGCACAGGGCACCAGCACGGGCAGTAGGCCATAGACTAGAGATGGCGTCTGCCGAAAGACTAAACATCTGTGCAGCCACTGCATCTATGTGCAGTGCAGAGAAAGAAACGCTCCTCAAGGCACTGAAGGTACTCAACAGGGAACTGGTAAAATAAATAAGGACCATTCATTCAAGGAAAACCATGCAGCTGCAAAAGAGCAGTTATGTACTGATGAGAATGATCTCTTGCTTTTTTTCCTTAAAATAGCAAGAAAGCAGAGTGAAGAACAAAGTATACAGTATTGTACCCTTTCTGCAAAAACAGGAGGATTAGAATATATATGTATGTGTGTTTGTATATCCACAGAAGTATGAATACATATGAGACCTGATAGCTTGAATGCTTCCACATCAGGGAACTGGGTGACTAGGTGACAAGGAGATTTTTTTAGTGTCTATCCTTTTACACATTTCGAATTTTGAATATATTAATGTAAAACATATTCAAAACTTCATTCATTAATTGATTAACAACTGGTACAGAGGCCGGGCGTGGTGGCTCACGCCTGTAATCCTAGCTCTCTGGGAGGCTGAGGCGGGCGGATCATTTGAGCTCAGGAGTTCGAAACCAACCTGAGCAAGAGCGAGACCCCGTCTCTACTATAAATAGAAAGAAATTAATTGGCCAACTAATATATATATATAGAAAAAAAAATTAGCCGGGCATAGTGGTGCATGCCTGTAGTCCCAGCTACTTGGGAGGCTGAGGCAGGAGGATCGCTTGAGTCCAGGAGTTTGAGGTTGCTGTGAGCTAGGCTGATGCCACGGCACTCACTCTAGCCTGGGCAAAAAAGCGAGACTCTGTCTCAAAAAAAAAAAAAAAAAAAACAACTGGTACAGAATTACTCCTAAGGAGAGAACAGTGTTTTGTTCAGCCAGAGTTTTACAGGCCATTTTAGCTGTGGAAAAAAAGAGGCCGGAGGGCACGGCCTGGAGAGTGGAAGATGAGCAGAGGGTAAAGGAAGTTGCTCTCATTAAGAAGTGGGGATTGGGGAATTTCTCTGGGTATAGAATGGGGCAAGAGAGCTACTCTTTAGAGAGGCAGAGATCCAGCCAGGACAATGGCAAATTCTAAGAAATTCCTATGGTGAGATGGTTGAAGGTTTTTTTTTAATTAAAAAAAATTTGGCCGGGCGCGGTGGCTCAAGCCTGTAATCCTAGCTCTCTGGGAGGCCGAGGTGGGCGGATCATTTGAGCTCAGGAGTTCGAGACCAGCCTGAGCAAGAGCGAGACCCCATCTCTACTATAAAGAAATTAATTGGCCAACTAATATATATAGAAAAAATTAGCCGGGCATGGTGGCACATGCCTGTAGTCCCAGCTACTTGGGAGGCTGAGGCAGCAGGATTGCTTGAGCCCAGGAGTTTGAGGTTGCTGTGAGCTAGGCTGACGCCACGGCACTCACTCTAGCCTGGGCAATAAAGTGAGACTCTGTCTCAAAA
>VSMD01057551.1:0-11433 GCA_008750895.1 Mirza zaza | reverse complement strand
ATGGGTAGGTCTTATTTTCGGAGAAACACGGCAGTATATTTTCATTTCAACTTGAAGAATTCCCCTTAGTATTTCTTTTATTTTTTTTTTAATCTTTGCCCTCAGTATTTCTTGTAAGGCAAGTCTAGTTGTGATATACTCCCTCAGTTTTGTCTGTCTTGGAAAGTCTTTCTCACTCCTTCAGTTCTGAAGGACAGCTTTGCAAGATACAGTTTTCTTGGTCGGCAATTTTTGTCTTTTAGCATTTTTAATATACCATCCCATTCTTTCCTGGCTTGCAAAGTTTCTGCTGAGATATCTGCTAATAGTCTTATACATGTTCCCTTGTATGTGACAAGTTGCTTTTCTCTTGCTGTTTTCAAAATTGTCTTTGGCTTTTGATAATTTAATTACAATGTGTCTCAGTGAAGACCTATTTATGCTGAACCTATATCAAATTTTTTGGGCTTCATGGATCTAGATGTTAATTTTCCAGATTAACCTAACCTCAAATTAATCTAACCTCAGATTTGTGAGACTTTTTGTTATTTCTTTAAATAAGCTTTCTGCCCCTTTCTATTTTTCTGCTCCTTCTTTGATTCCCATAATATATCTATTGGTTTGCTCAATGATGTCCCATAAATCCTGTAGGCTCTCCTCATTCTTTTGTTGTTGTTCCTCTGACTTGATAATTTCAAGTGATCTATCTTTGAGTACATTGATTCTTTTTTCTTCTTGATTAAGTCTGTTGTTGAAGATCTCTATTGCATTTTTCAGTTCAGACATTGTATTTTTTAGATTCAGAATTTCTGTGTGGTTCTTTTTTATGGCTTCTATTTCTTTGTTGAACTCCTAATTTTGTTCATGTATTGTTTTCCTGATTGACTATGTTTTCTTGTACCTCACTAAACTTAAGATGATTATTTTGAATTCTTTATCAGGCAATTCACATGGCTCCATTTCCATGGAGTCATCCACCAGAGCTTCATTTTGTTCCTTGGGTGGAACATTTACTTGATTCTTCGTGTTTCTTAAAACCTTGCATTTCTGTCTCCACATTTGAAGAAGCAGTCACCCCCTCCAGTCTTTACTGACTGGCTTCACAAAGACCTACACCAGTGAGCCTGGCTAGAGATTCTGGGCATCTCCCAGATCTTTTCTATTGATGCACCCATTCCACTCCTCTTGATCCCTCTTAGCAGGGAAGTCTTAAAATTGTGTGCCTTCTCTTGACCCCACAAAGCCAGGCCTGGTGCTGAAAGCCTTCCATTTATTTTCCCTACAACTGTGCCATAAAGTGTTCAAGATTGTGTGCCTTTACCCAAACCAGCACAGAAAAGCTAAGATATACACCTGCTATTGAGAGTCATGTGTTGTCTGTCGGAGCTTGTGTGTGTCATGCATGGGGACATGTGGGCACTGTTCACGTGGGGAAGGGGCAGGGTTCTGGGGCATGTGTCAAGTGGTTTGGGGGTTTCACAGGTGAGTTATTCTGTGAGGCTCATGGCAGGCCTCTTGGTGGAGTCCATAAATCAGTTGAGAACCACACATCGGTCAATGTGCACTTCTATCCTTTCCCCCTGCTCCTAGCTGCTTCCAGCCAATTCAGCCATGCCAATCCCCTCAGTGTTCTTTTCTCATTAAGTGACATGAGATAGAAATGGGCCTCCTGAGCAGCATCTCACAAGGCTGCAGAAGTTGGGCACTCACTTTCCCATGTGAGAAATTACAGGCCTCCCTCAGCAGTAGGGATCTTTTTAAGCACAGGGGGCCTCTCTCAGCACTGAGCTTTTGAGAGAGGGATGATGTAGGTAAAATAAAACTGATCTTCTTATCCTCTTACCTTCTTCAAACCCTCTTGGATTTTTTTGCTCCACTAATATGCTGGAGCCTCTCAGCTAGATTCTAGGGCTTCCACAAAGGTATTGTTATCTATGGGTAGTTGCCAGAATTAGTTTTCTGTGGGGGGTATGAGGTCTGGAACCTTCTATTTTACCATCTTACTGACATCATCCTAACTTTTTATATCATTAACTGGTTTTGGTGCTTGCTCCTCCTTCTTTCCAATCCCAAATTTCCCATCTTAGGTTCTTGCTTTAATTCATTTTCACGTCATTTGGAGAAATGTTTTGAGTCATTTTTATAGAAAGGGCACTTGAATGGTAACTGTTTATAGCCTTTGGAGATCAAACAATGCCACTGATGCTGCCATTTATTGATGACAACATGGCTAGGTAAAAGTTTCTCTGGATACTCTACTGCTGACTTCAGGATTTTATCATTTCAGAGAAGAAATCTAATGTTAGTCAGATTTTAATTCCTCTAAAAGTATCCTTAGTTTTTTTGGCTTATTTGCCTATAGGACCTCTATACCCTGAAATCAAATTATACTATAACTCTTATTGATCCTGAAACCCAAGAGTCAGGAGCTGGGTGAACAGCCAAAGCCCAGCTCACAACAATAAGCTTTACAAAAAGGATTAGAGACCTAACCCTTCTCTCCATTGGACAATCATCCATAATCCATTTTGACTTCAGAATTACCTCTTTTTATCAAATCACCTCTATCCTATTCTTCCACGTACCCTCCTCCCCACCCCAGCTACCAGCAAAATAAATATTCAAAAACTTATATGTGTCCTTCACACTTTACTACACTATCAAACATTCATATAATCATATATAAAAATATATATGCATAGTTTGAGGATTTGAGCATTAGTTTACACAAACAAAAAAAATGTGATTTCACTGCATATATTAATACTTCTCTCTATCATGCTTTCCTCACCAAACTGAAAATTTCTCTAGGTCAATTGATATACATATAACTCATTTTTTTCTAATGGTTGTATAATGACTCAAATTATGAATATATTATAATTTATTCAATAATGTTTCTATTGATGGATATTTAGGTTATTTTTCATTATTCTTATTTGTATCTGTTTTATTGTTGTTGTTTTTGTTTGTTGCCATAATGAAAATTCTGCAATAAACATATTTGCAGGTATATCTTTTATTTCTTGGTCCTTTAATTTCCACATAACCACAGAAGTAAATTTGTTGCATCATGAGCATGTTTTTTTCTTTTCATAAATTTTATAACAATTCACATTTCCACAATAATGTGAGAGAATGTCCTTTCCCCAACAAAAACTTCTACTAAGTATTTTCTCTTTTTAGTTCTTCCCAAAACAATGTGTGAAAGGTATTATCTCACTGTCCCTTTGATGTATACTTTCCTAAATCCTTTCACATAGCATTTGGATTTCTTCTTGGAAATTGTCCATATCCTTTGCCTATTTTTCAAATGAGATGTCTTTCTTTATCAGTTTATAGAGGTATTTAAATATTTTAAACATTAATCCTTTATCTGTTTTATATGCTGCAACGTTTTCCCAGTCTATCATTTGTCTTTCAGCTTTGTTAACAGAATATTTTTCCACATAGCATAAAGTTTACACAAACAAATATGACTATCTTTTCCCTTTAGAGTATCTGCATTCATTGTCTTGATTAAAGAGACTTTCCATACTACCAAGTTATGTCTACGTTCTCCTAAATTTTGCTCTAGCATTATTGTTTTGTTCTTTTTCTCACATTTAAATCTTTCATCCATCTGGAATTTATTTTAGTATGTGAAGACAGAAGTCTCTGTGTTTCCTTCTAGATGGAAAGGCTGAGTTAGAGAACATGGCTTAATACATAAGCTATTCTTTTTTCCACCAGGGCTAGCTTCATAGGTGTATTACAATGTGTAGTCACAAAGGACACCGTACTCAGAAGGGCCCTGAATGATTGGTTTAATGCTCTGCCATTGCCATTTTGAAATTCCTCATAATTTTGTCTTTCAACTTGTGTTCTGTCAGTAAATTCTAATGGGACACTGAGCAGGGGGCATGGAACCTCAGCATAGTCCTGCCTCCCACTGCCTCTTTGTCTCCCTAGGATAGGTTCTTAGCCTCCAGCTCCCCAGCCCC
The DNA here is from genome assembly GCA_008750895.1 of Mirza zaza. Classification (NCBI taxonomy): domain Eukaryota; kingdom Metazoa; phylum Chordata; class Mammalia; order Primates; family Cheirogaleidae; genus Mirza; species Mirza zaza. The sequence goes on along the minus strand of VSMD01057551.1, from coordinate 7,471 downwards.
CTAGCACCCCAGCCTTGCCCAGCTTCCCCCTCTCCACCCTCACTTCTTTCAGACCTTTCCAGATATACAAGATCTCAAAATATTTAGCTACAGGCCACCTTTCTGAAAAACAAACTGAAGGATATACTCCACCAAACAAGAGAGAAAAATATTGACTTTTAGAGACAAAGATTCAATATGGGAGAGAGGAAAAAGGGGTTCAATAAAGATAGCTGGTCCTGAGGACTAGAGAACAACCACAGCCGAAGACAGAGGGCTGTGGGAGGGATGTATTCAGGGAAAGAAATGGAACTGCCAGACTCCCTGGTGTGCTTGCTGGACCTTGCCAAGAGGACTTTTACAGCTCCGTGGAAGTTTAGGAAAAAACTGGGATGAATTCATTTTAAAAAAATCCCTAGCAACTGAGAAAATAGACTATCACCAACTCCAAGTAAAATAAGATGCCATAAAAGAAAGGAAATGTAATCATAGGTTATTTCTTGGCTAGCTGTAATATAACTAAAATGGTCATCAGAAGGTAAATATTGAATGTTGACCTAACTAAAACTTACAGTATAACTCTACTAGGAGAGTGATGGAGGAGGGGAGTTTGAGGGGAGGATAGAAAAGAGGCCAGAGAACTAAAAGATATCTTTATCTTCCATAATAGGAAGTCAATAAGGTAGGTCTAAAATTGAAAGTTTAAGAAATAGCAGTAGAGCATGTTACTTAGAAATACAGAGATAAATACCAGAAGCAATAGCCAAAGAGTTATAAGTGTCTCTGGGGAACAGAACATCAGGCATGGGGAGGAGAGGAGGAGCCATAAAACTGTTGCTTTTTATTATAATCTTTATAGTACTCTTTGAATTTTTAAAACTATATATTTGTGGCCCTTTTACAAAATAATTAAATTTTTTAAAAAGTAACAGGCAATGGAAATTCAGGTTGTGAATCACTTCATATGAGTTAGGCTGGCTCTAGTCATTTAAGGCAGCCCTGTAATGCCTAAGCCAGTCTCTATCTAGTTTAAATGCTGACAGTTCAGTGTTGGTTTAAGCTGATCAGTTTTGCTTCAACTCTCTGAAACTACCACAGAATTGGATGATCCACACTGGTGAGTCTCTGATTTCAGGGTTTTTTAAATTAGTAAAATGGTTTTTGTATACTTTTTATGACAGTTTCTCATCTATTATACTTCTTAGTCTTTGAGTTTTCATTGTTATTCTCACCTTTTCTGTCTCTTCTAACTCCAAATATTTCCTTTAAATTCTGGGAGTGCTTTATAAATTTGACCTCAACTCCAAAGGTGGAATTTTCCTCTAAGTCCTCAGCACTTTGTCAGTTTCTCAGACCAGACCCTGGGAGCACTAGGAGTAAATGTGAGAAAAAAGTTCATGGTTTTTCCTGAAAGCAAAATAAAGAAAACTAGAGAATATCTGATAGCAATAGAAATTTAGCACAAAGGAATTTCTACATTATACCTATGTAGTTGCATTTATTTAGATGTTAATTCTGAATTATCATTTTGCATATATTTAGTAACCATTCAGATTATCTTAATATAGGATTCTGATGGGAAAAGTGTAAGTGACTATACCCGTGGCTTTCAATCACCTGAGAAGCTTTTAAAACTCCTGATGCCTAGGTTCCACTCCCAGAGATTCTAATTTAATTGGTCTGCACACAGCATATGTATAGGAATTTTTTTTAACTCCCCATGTTATTCTAACATGCAGCAAAATTCAGTACTGCTAGACTGGATCATGTCCCACGTGTTCTCTCTCAGTTAAAACACCTGAGAAAAATCTAACTCAGTAACCATAATCCAGGCACTAAATTCACCTGGTGACAAGTGCCCATATGGCATATGAATTCCTGGAGGAAATAACTAGTGACTCTTGGAAAAACCTTAACTTGGCAACAACTCTCACACAGCCATCCCTAAACCTCCTCCTTAGCTTACAACAGGATGGCTGGCAACTCCCCCTAGCCATGGCTTCCTCCTGCATGGGCAATGCTCATTTCATCTCAAGCAGTTTATAGGAACTACAGCATTGCCCATGTTAGAGCCACCCGGCTTGCCAGACAACCGGCTTCCCTGCACTTTTTAATCAAAGAATTGGATGGTCCAATCATGGTTAATTCTAAGTCCTTTTGTTCTGGTCCCTGGCACACTGGATGAACTAAGGTTTTATGGAGCTCATTTCCCATATGGAATTGAAGGATGCTACATGAAATGGCTCTTCAACAACTGCAATGGTGTCTGGCCCTCTTGGATAAGCCTATGTTTGGAGAAGATGACTCGAGCCCCACAGCTGAGACCTAAGATTGGTGATTGCAGTCAGCAGTTGGTGCCTGATTAATGAAGCAGGTAAGGAGGCTGCTGAAAGTGGTGCTGCTGAGCCAAAAGCCATAGTTAAGACTGGGGAAAGCATTTCTGACCTGCAGACAGGCAAGGGGTAGGCGCCAGCAGGCTGATCTAGAGCCCAGGTAGAAGAGGGAGCCAGGATGGCCTTAGTCCCAGAACAGAATCACCACTGGACCCCCTGGGAATACAGGGCTGAGTCAGGGAGCAGGAGAAGGAGCCAGAGAAAGCAGGATGCCATGATCATCTTCCCAGAGATGATCAGTGTTCTGGTGTAACTGCTGGAGAAGAGGAGGAGGTGGGGGAAAAAGAAGGCCCAGGGAACAGGACTAGGGATATCATATCTCAGAGGCCTCTAAGAACAAGAAGAGAGCCCCTGTGAAATACCCAGTCCTAAACCAAAGCCCCCTACCTTAGCCACAGCCTGCAGTTCCTGATGCTGTGTGTACCTGGACAGCATGTCCTCAGCTGCTCCCTACCCAGTTTGAGTGCAGTCAGGCCAGCGTGTAAGAGCTCAGCTCAGACCTGGGCAACACAACAGGGAGCACACTCAGAATGCCCCGAGTCTGGGCCTGGCAAAGGCAGGAAACCATCAGTGGATAATGACTGCAATCAGAACTTAAGTGGAAACAGAAGGGCACGCCCATTTAGCCCTTTGAAGCCTGGACCAGTTTCTAATTTTCCTTGTTATTCTGAAGAACCAACATTTTGAGCTAATGTATGAGACAGAATATGGATGCAAATTCCAACCTAATTATTAATGAGAAATGCAAATTATCTTCCTCTCTCTGTTTAAAATAATCCTGGCCTACATATATCATACCCAGTCATCCTAAACCAGTCCCTTTTTGCCCATAAATGCAATGAGCAAGGCCAAAAGCTCCAGAAAAATACTGGCCGTTGGCTCTAAGTGTTGAGAAAACTCTACAAACCTGCAACAGATATTAAACAGATTCACAGAGCTATGAATTGTTAGACCTTAGTGCATCAAACATTTACTGAGCACCTACTTTACACTAGGCATGGAGAATACAGAAATAAACCAGATCTAATGCCTGCCTCCAGAGGCCCTCCGAGAAAGAAATATGCATGAACATATCATTTTAATACAGTACAATGTATGCAAACCACAGAGGTAGGAGTGAATACACAGCAGAGAGATTAGCCCTGCATGAAGGAGGAGGAAAATCAACGAAGGCTTCATGGAGGAAGTGGCCCTGGAGCTTAAGAACGAAGGAGGAGTACAATAAAAGTTGAAATAACCCCTGTGTTGTTTTTAAAAATAAGGTCATTCTTTTTAGAGCATAATGAAAAAATAACAACCGTTGGGGAAAGAAACCTTCTCTCACCACAGCTCGACAATTATCTAAGCAAAGAAACAAGATGGCAGGAGTTCAGGAGGAAAGGCGGTAATATTAGAACCATGCAGAAATGACTAGCTCTTCACCAGTGATGACAGGAAGGGTGATATCAGCATGAAGGAGAGATTTTTATGGGCCAATAGAGCTAGCTCATATCCAAGGAACTACAGCAAAACGTTAGCTGTCAAGGCTTGGGAGTGAGGGCATGTAATAGCATTAAGAGCAGGAAGACATGGGCTGCAGAGGAGTTCCCACAAGTCTCCAGGACCCCACAACGGAAGGGATGTGCTTAGGGAAAAAAGCCAGAGACCCAGACCAGCCTCCTGTTGTGGGGCAGGCCAGAAAGGAAGGTCCTGGGAACGAATAAGGATTATTCCTTGTGTGGTGGCTGGGAAACTGAGGCCACAGCTCAAGCACATAAGAAATAGGACTTCACTCCACACTGTGTGCATGTATGGAAATATCACACTATCTGACCGACTTAAACCAGGACCTTGGGATTGGTCATTCCCTCCAAAATCACAAAGTTTACACGAAAAGTGGAGGATATTGTGGGTGTTGTGGAAGAATGCAACATTCGCCTGTTCAGGAAGGGCTAGGCAGGGTGTGAGCTGACAAGCAAGGTGCTAGTTTCAGGAGAGCTAATGCTAATAGCCAGGGCTCAACCCCCTGACGTAGCAGAGAAACTGAATGTCACCACTCTCACTCAGTCTCCCCTCCTGCCCCATTCAAGACCCAGACAGCTCAGCAAGTGGAAAAGCAGCTGGGTCAACAAGCTTTTCGTTGGGGAGGCAAATAATTCCTAAGTGTGAATATACTGGTCACCTTGGGTTCCATCACTTGAATCAACTGAGATTCCCAAGAGCTCAGACTCGGGGAGGCTATAATTTAGGTCAGGAGGGAGATGAGAAAAGAGGGAAGGAGGAGAGGGGGACATTGATCAGCACAGGCCACCTCACCAGCCCTCTTCCCCCAGGCCCACACAGCCTCCTCCCTCTCTAATTGCGTCATGGCCATGATGGGATGTCCCAGCTTACAAGGACCCTAAGCCTCAGAGCATCAAGCACATACAGGGTAGAGGCTCACTATGCTGGACCCTGGATTAGTTTCCTAGGCTGCTGTAATAAAGCACCACAAGCTGAGTGGCTTAAAACAAAAGAATTTATTATCTCACAGTTCTGGAGGCTAGAAGTTCAAAATAAAGGTATTGGCAGGGCCATGTTTCCTCTGAGACTCTGGGTAGAATGCCTCCTGGCCTCTTCTCTGCCTCTGTCATCATATGGCATTCTCTCTATGTATCTCTGTCTTCACATGGTGTTTTTCCTTTCTTATAAGGACACCAGTCATATTGGACTAGGGCCATGTTAATGATTTGATTACATCTGCAAAGACCCTATTCCCAAATAAGGTCACATTCATAGGTATCAGAGGTTAGGACTTCAACTTATCTTTTAAGGGGGACACAATTTAACCCATAGCAGGCCCCTTCCATTAGTTCCTCCTCCAGCGCTTTTGGCAATAGCTAATGAGCAGCTGCAGTTCTCTCCCTTAAAGAATAGCCTGCATTTCCCAGCCTAGTCACCCTTAATGGATTTGGAAGGTGAAGCCAGGGGGATCTCCTGTCTGCTGGTCCCTCAAGAATGTAACACATGGGCTCACCCATGGCTACAGGGTTGGAGATTTCACTGCTAAATCGGCCTGTGTACTGAGCACTCTCCCTGTTTAATGGCTTCCTAAGACAGGGAGATGTACTGAAGCTGCGGTCAGGCTCTGGCAGTACAAACCTCACCTCACTCTCCTCTTAGGGCCTCCGTTTCCTCATCTGTAAATTCTACAGAGACTTCCAGTATCTGACAGTACACAGTGGGCACATGTGGCCCAAATCAAATACACATCCAAATTCCTAATTGATACACAGCTTTAGTGGGTGTCCCTTGGGACTTGCAGGAAGGCTCATTAGAGCTATTAAAGCACCTCCCTGGGGACAGTGTGTGTTTTAATATGCAGATTCTGAACTGAGATTATAGAGAAACTACTGCTCTTTTCTTCCCAGGGACCAGTGCTTTGTGTTCACACAGAATGTGCCGGCACCCATGAAGACCTCCCTTTACACATAAGAAACCATGGAGGGAGAGGGTGAGCAAGCCAAGTATCTGAATCACAGGAGAGCTGGGTTAGTTCACTCTGCAGAGTCACACAGCAGCCACTGTTCTCTCACCTTCAGTTTGCAACTGCACAAAGCTAAACAGCTTTCCCCACAGAAGGAAGGAAAAGAATCTGTGGCCCAGCAGAACTGGAATGACACAGTTACCAAGGCCTGCAGGGATCATCAGGGCCACCCAAGGGCCATGGGGTTCTTGGGGAAGCCACATCAAATCTGTCAATCGGCAATGGGTACGTTCAATAAGGGCTGCTGAAGGCCAGGGATCCAGGAAACAGGACCAAGCACTCTAAGGAAGAAGCCCTGGGAGGACCAGGTGGGCTGATTCATACCCGGGCAGGGCTCCCAGCTCAGCCTGGAACCTCTACACCCAGCCAAGAAGCTGACGGGGTAAATGCTGATTGAGTGAGATGGACAGACAGACAGACAGAGGTCAGAGGTTGGGGTGGGGGAAATGGGGAGAAAAAATAAGAAGAAGAAGAAGAAAGAAAAGGGAAAGAAGAAGAGGAAGAGGAAAGGAGTGGGGAGCCCAGAGATGAAGCACAAGCTCTGTGGCAGGGGTAGAGACCCTTTGCCTTGGTGGGCTGGGGGAACTCAGGGCTCCCCCAGGCATATGAAATGTCAAGCCCTTGATTGGCAATTCCAGACCCACCCAGTGGTGGGCCAAGGTCCCCAGGGGTCTCCTTGCCCCTGGGTCAAGTGGGCTGAGTCAAGGCAGGGCTCAAGGAGAGCAACTGACCCTGCACAGTGCCTGTGTCAACCTGTTCCTCAGGATCCCCTCGAGAGGTCAACACTGCCCACCCCTCCAGCCAATTTTCCCTGAACGAGCCCATCTGTTGCTAGAAGGCAGCGTAGTAAGAGAACAAGATCTGGATTCAGATGTCTGGGCTTGAATCCTGACCCTGCCAATCACCAGCTTCTTAATACTGGGCAAGTTATGCAACCAAATTAAGTCACTATTTCTTCAACTATCAAATGTTTGCTGTGAGAAATAAATGAGATAATGTATATAAGTAGTATAAGTGATTAGCATAGTGCCTGACACACAAGAAGTACTATATATATATACATATATACACACACACATATATATTCCATTGCTCTTTTATAAAAATAAGTAGGGCTTATAAAGGCAAAGTGAGTATTATCTGCAGGATAGAACCCAGAGTCAGTCTTAAAGCCTTTCAATTTGGCAGCTAAGATTTCATGCAGCCAGTACACCTGCAGCCCCCAAAGGCAGTACTTCTACATCTTGAAATTGAAAATTCAGATTATAAGAGGTCTCTTTTTCCAGGTCAAAGGAGGCTGCTCATCCTAGTAATAGTCCTGGAAAAACACCAAACTGGAGAAAGGGTACCCCTGCTGCCTCACTCACTTGTTCCCAACTAATTAGACAGAATTTCCTGGCTTCTGCCCCAGAAGACAGATCATTGCCTCTCCTCCTCCCTGGGAGATTGGGGGTGCAGGGGCATGCCAGTCACGGAGGCCTCTACGTGCACCCCCTCCACCCACCAGTGAAAACAGAAGATGCCAAAGGAGTGCTTCCTCTTGCAGAGCTTGGATGGCTCCAGGCACGTGCTGCTCAGACCTGGCTTGGCCTCC
>VSMD01057547.1:0-145670 GCA_008750895.1 Mirza zaza | reverse complement strand
TCAAGTGAGAGCTTCAAGCATGTCCATCCCCCAAACGTTGCACATCTTACTCGTTGTGGTTGTATATACCCCTCCCCTCCGCTCCCCTCCCACCCTCCCGACACCCAAAAAATGTTACTCCTATATGTCCACTTAGGTGTTGATCCATTAATACCAATTTGCTGGTGAGTACATGTGGTGCTTGTTTTTCCATTCTTGAGATACTTCACTTAGTAGAATGGGTTCCAGCTGTATCCAGGAATATACATGAGGTGCTATATCACCATTGTTTCTTAAAGCTGAGTAGTACTCCATGGTATACATATACTACATTTTATTAATCCACTCATGAATTGATGGGCACTTGGGTTGTTTCCATAGCTTTGCAATTGTGAATTGTGCTGCTATAAACATTCAAGTGCAGGTGTCTTTTTCATAGAGTGACTTTTGATCTTTTGGGTAGATACCCAGTAGTGGAATTGCTAGATCAAATGGTATTGCTTTGAGGTATCTCCATATTGCTTTCCACAGAGGTTGAACTAGTTTGCAGTCCCACCAGCAGTGTAGGAGTGTTCCTCTCTCTCCGCATCCACCCCAGCATTTGTTGTTTGGGGAATTTTTGATAAAGGCCATTCTCACTGGAGTTAAGTGATATCTCATTGTGGTTTTGATTTGCATTTCCCTGATGATTAGAGATGTTGAACATTTTTTCATATGCTTGTTGGCCATTATTCTGTCTTCTTTTGAGAAGTTTCTGTTCATGTCATTTGCCCATTTTTTAATAGGGTTGTTTGATTTTTTCTTGCTGATTTTCCTGAGTTCTAAATAGATTCTAGTTATCAGCCCTTTATCGGATGTGTAGCTTGCAAAAATTTTCTCCCATTCTGTGGGTTGTCTGTTTGCTCTCTTGACGGTTTCTTTGGCTGTGCAGAAGCTTTTTAATTTCATTATGACCTTGCTTTTAAATTAAGCAGTTTCCCTCTTACCACTTAAAAAATGTTAAAGATAGATTCTGAGCTCTGAGCTGTTTCAAGGGTCCCTGTTTTTTTGGAACATACCACTGTTACCCAGGTGATGTCATTTATCTACAAAGTGATGAGAAGGAGAAAATCAGTCCTCCCCAGAGGTGCAGGAGGAAATGACATGTGTCTGACAGAGTCCATACTTGGAGAACTTTGTGCTGAAGCCCTCTCTCAGGACAGTGTTAACTCTTACTTTACACACACCTTTAATAAGCTTGACAAGGGAAACCACAGGTAAATATACGTTGTATGGGGTAAAGGTTCAGCTGAAGGTTGAAACAAGTTGCAGAGAAGTATAAAAAGCAGACAGAGATATGCAAGACACGTTGGGTGTAAGAGGAAATAACACTACCTGCTGTTGGTCTTGAGGGAATCGCCACGTTTCAGATCATATAATAATGGCTCACTGTGCCAGCCCTTAGCTGAGTGAGACTGTTGGCAAGCTAACAATTTTCTCCAAGGTTCCAAAAAGAAAGCAATTGCACTAGAATTGATCTATAAGGTCTTTTTCCAGGTCAAAATTTCATGTATCTTAGGATCTAATGACTTTGAATCATTATGAAAGTTATTATTTTTGTATACTTGGTTTTAAAATGTAGGGATATATATGATAGATATTCATGAATTTTGCTTAAAGCCTTAAAATAAAGAGTTTTTGATGGTTTAAAGTGGCAAAACTCTACCAATTCAGAAAACACGGCTATCTGAGGCATTTCCTCAGATTAGCTTGTGTGTCAGTGCGTTTTTGAAAGGGAAATTGTTACTGGAGACTTTATTCTAATGATTAGGATGCTTGATTTTGTTCAGGGTTATCAAGAGAAAGGATGAGCAAGTTACGGTGGTGGGGTTGTTTGCACTGGGGGTTGAGGAGAATGGGGCAGGGTGGATGGGAGAAGGTGGATAAATGAAGACCCCGTACCCTAAGTCCTTGCCAGCAGTTGGATTGCACCCTAATATTCACACAGAGCACAGTTTGCCTCCTTCAGCATCTCTCCTCTCACCTCCTACCTTTGTGCCAAGTTATGATTGCTTTTTGCAATACGTAAAGGAAACTCCATTACAGAGACTTAACCAAGAAGGAGTTGACTCGCTGTGGCTGGGTACAGTGACGTCACGATTCATTAGGTATCTTAGGCAACTTCAGTCTTTCTGCCCTGCATTGCACGGGACTTCCAGACACTGCTTCACCTTTAGTCATCGGTTTTGAGTTCTGGTTAGGACAAAGGGAAAGGGCAGAACCCACAGCTGAGTCTGTCCCTTTTTCCAGGGAATGGATAACTTTCCACCACCTTGCAAACTGGGTCTAATGGCCAGCCCAGGCTCTCTGTAAGCAAGTATAACTTTGGAGGCACGTTTGCTACCCTGCATGCAATCAGGGCTCTGTTTTTTTTTTTTTTTCTTATCTACGTCACTGTGACTTTTGCTAAGGATGGGCTCTGTTGATAGGAAGAAGGGAGAATAGATATGAGCAGATAATGTGTAGTGTTTGCTACTCTGCTGCAAAACAGGCAAGAAGTGCCTAGTGTGCCCAGGTATCCCTCGTCCTGTTGTTCACTCATACGTGTATTCATTTATCACATATATTGAACACCTGCTATGTGCCAGGTCATCACTGTCCTAGGTGATGACCCAAAATTTTATAGACCAAAACTTCCTTGCCCTCATGGAACCTACAATCTTGTGAAAGAGAAAGGCATTAACCGGGTAAATGTACACACACGTGCGTTAAGGAGAGACGGGAAAGAAGCAATGGAGCCACAGAGTGTTGGGGGTGGGTATGTAGTATGGACTGGAAAGGCCTCGCTGAAAAGGTGACTTAAGACCTAAAGGAAATGAAAGGAACCCACAAAGGTATCTGGGGGAAGGGCATTCCTCATAGCAAGTGCAAGGGGCCTGAGGCGGAAGCAGGTTGATGTGCTTGAGAAACAGTGAGGAGGCCAGTGTGGTCAGAGCGGAAGAAACAAAAGGTAATTTTTATTACGAGGTTGGAGCAGTAGTGGAGAGCCAGACCAGGTCTAGCTAACAATTTTGGGCTTACTCTGAGTGACGTGAGAATCCTTTTGGGGTTTTGAGTAGAGCTGTGACTTGTTCTGACCTCTGTTTTACGGGCTCCCTCCGGTGCTGCGTCGAGAGTGGGGGAGGGGCAGAAGGAGGCAGCCTCAGTGGGAAGCTGTTTGGATGATCCAGAGAAGACATCGCGTAGCCTGGGCCAGAGTGGGGCAGCGCTGACACGGTAAGGCAGTTGCATTCTAGATACTTGTCAGAGGTAGAGCCCACAGGTTTGCTAAGGGACCAGCTGTGGGCATGTGAGGGATCAGGAGTGGGTCCAAAGTTAGGAGTCTGAGCAGTGGGATGACAGGGGTGCATACGTGAGACGAGGCAGAGCGTGGAAGGAGCAGGTTTGAGAGACACAAGTGTCGACCTCTGGCTTTGGGCACGTTAGGTCCGAGAAGCCTGGGACCTGCAGCTGGAGGGGTGGAGTAGCTCGTCGATGTAGGAGTCGGGCTCCATGGGGCGGCATTGGCTTCTCCGTGTGGCCAGGGGCTGCCAAGCAGACCGGGCCCAGGTGCCTGTTCAGTCACCACACCCGCTTCCGGCAGCAGCGCCAGGCAGACTCGGAATGGCCTCGGGAGGCATTTCTGCCCTCTCCCACTGACGGGAAGGACGGGGTCAGGCCTGGGGTGTCCAGTGGCCTGGCAAAGGAAAGACGCTTGCCTCGTGGGCAGCTGGAAAAGCGATTTCTGTGCTGAGGACTTGTTGTACCTTCAGGTTGCTGAGGCCTTCTCGGAGAGCTGTGTCGAACTGCAGCTGCTTTTTCTTCCCTTTTCCTAAAGCGCTTTCCCTGTGGGTCCTGAGCCCCTCCCTGAGCGGGTTGTCTTCATCATGAGTCCAGCTGGTTGCTGGTGGATTTTCTGTGGGACTGAAATGGCCCCTCTGCTGTCTGCGTCGTCTGGGAAACAGGAGGGCGGCGAAGGCAGCTTTAATATTGCTGGTGGAGGCCTGGGAGAGAGGCCAGTTGCCCTTTCAAAAAATTCTCTGACAGTCTGTGGCTCAGAGTCCAGCTTTGCTTAGGACTGCGTGTTCCTCGTGTTCTCCAGCTTGTCACAACAAAAACTGCAGAGATGTTTGATTAACAAAAAGCAGAGTTTTGTTTTACCATGTAACCCAGGGAGTTACTAATGGTTTTCTTCAGTGGGCTCAGTCTTGGAAGTCTCTGCTGTATCAGCCCCTCGGGAGGAATAATTCATGCCAGACAAGGTCTCAGTTTCCTCATCTGCTACAGGAGGAGGTTGTATCTTCAAAGGTTCTTCTCATCTCTAATAATGAGTGAGAAGCTCTTAAGAAAGCTGGCTTCATTCACTTTATGACTCTTCAAACTCTTGGGGGAAAGAAGTTAGGGAAAAGATGCCCAGATATGTTTTTTTTATCAATTTTTTTTATTGTGGTATAATACACATAACTTAAAATTTACCATCTTAACCTGTTTTTTTTTTTTTTTTTTTTGAGACAGAGTCTGGCTCTGCAGCCCTGACTAGAGTGCCATGGCGTCAGCCTAGCTCACAGCACCCTCAACCTCCTGGGCTCAAGTGATCCTTCTGTCTCAGCCTCCCGAGTAGCTGGGACTACAGGCACGAGCCACCATGCTCGGCTGATTTTTTCTATTTTTGGTAGAGATGGTGTCTTGCTCTTGCTCAGGCTGGTCTCGAACTCCTGAGCTTGAGCAGTCCTCCCGCCTCGGCCTCCCAGAGTGCGAGGATTACAGGCGTGAGCCAGCGTGCCCGCCATCTTAACCATTTTTAACCTACAGTTCAGTGGTATTAGGTACATTCATGTTGTTGTGCAGCCATCACCATTGTGTGAAAATCCATGCACATTAAACAGTAACTTCCCATTCCTGCTCCCCCCAGCCCCTGGCAACTGCCATTCCACTTTCTGTCTTTATAATTTTTACTGTTTTGAGTATCTCATGTAAGTGGAATCATAAAGTGTTTGTCTTTTTTGTGACTGGCTTATTTTACTTAGGATAGTATCCTCAAGATTCATTTGTATTGTAGTATATGTCAGAATTTCTTTTTAAGGCTGAATAATATTCCATTGTATGTGCATACACCACAGTTTATTCATTTCTCAGTTGATGGACCATTTGGGTTGCTTTTATGTTTTTGCTGTTGTGAACAGTGCTGCTGTGAACATGAGTATGCAAATGTCTCTTTGAGACCTGCTTTTGTTCTTCTAGGTATATACCCAGAAGTGGAGTTGCCGGATCATATGGTGATTCTATGTTTAATTTTTTGAAGAATTGCCACACTATTTTCCCCAGTGCTGTACCATTTTACATTCCCACCAACAGTGTACAAGGATTCCAATTTTTTCATATTCTCACCAACACTTGTTTTTTTCTTTTTTGTTTTGATAGTAACTGTGCTAATGGGTATGAGGTGGTATCTTATTGTAGTTTCGATTGCATTTCCCTAAATGATTAGTCATGTTGAGTACCTTTTCATGTTCTTACTGTCCATTTGCATATTTCCTTCCAAGAAGAAATTTCTATTCAAGTCCTTTGCTTACTTTTGAATTGGGTTGTTTGTGTTTGTTATTGTTGTTGAGTTTTAGGAGTCTTCTGTGTGTTCCAGACTTTAATTCCTTATCAGATGAATGATTTGCAAATATTTTTTCCCCTTCTATGGGTTTCCTTTTTACTCTGTGGATCATGTCTCTGGATGCACATAGTTTTTAAATTTTCATGAAGTCCAGTTTGCCTGTTTTTTCTTACGTCGCCTGTGCCTTCAGTTTCATATCCAAGAAATCATTGTCAAGTCAGTGTCACAACTTGGTGTAATTTTTGTGTTGTTCCCAAGCCTCAGTCTCTTTCTTCCCTACCCCATTTATTTGTTTGTTTCTTTCTGTTTTTCAGTAAAGTTTTTAGACCAATAGAGCATAAGCGAAAGCAGATTGGAAATGGGGGCACACAGCACAGCTGGCTGGCGCAGAGGGTCCAGGGAGGGATTGGTGGGTGAGAAACCTGGAAAGCAGACGAGGCCAGACCATGTAAAGTCTCTCCTGCTGTGGTGATAGAGCCCATCCATTGAAGACAGGCGGGAGACTCACAGACATAGGACCAAGTCGTAGAGCTGATACCTACTGCTCTCTTGAACTTAGTCAGCTGACCTTTCTGAGCCTCAGTTTCCCCATCTTATTTATCTAACAAACACTGATGTGGTACCCAGCACTATTCTAAGTACTGTACAAATATCAACTCGTTGACTCCTCCCACTAACCCTGGGAGGTAGGCACTCCTGTTGTCCCTGTTTGCAGATGGGGACACTGATGCTCAGAGAGGTTAAGTAACATGTCAAGGCCACAGAGCCAGTAAATCGTGGCGCTGGGATTTTGAACCCAGTCTGTCTAGCTCCAGAGGTCATGCTCTTAGCCGTTATGTTATGCTGCCTCTTTAAAATGGGGGAGAAGGGTCATTTCTATCCCTAAAAGTTACTTAGAAAATCAAATGAGGTGATATGTATAATAATATGTCATATGTTGCAGTGTTTTACAAGTACTGGTTATTATTAGTTAATACTAATTAAGCAACACTCTGGAAAATGGGCATGATTCTCGAGGGTGTAGGGAGAAAGGCATGGATAAGGATTAAGATTGGGCCTTGGGAAGATCTACGCTGAGGAACCAGGAGCTTGGGTCTGGGAGACTCCCTGCTGGTGCCCTTGAGGACAGAGTCATAGTCAGTGGCCGAAGCTGGAGAAGAGCCATGAACTGCAGACTGCCAGCCTGCTTACAGAAGGGTGTTGTGAAGGGAGGAGATACTCACGTTGATAACATACCTGCAGAGGGCACCAAAGCCAGGTATCGCTCCCACTGGCAAATGAAGCATTCAGAAGGGGACCATGAGGCCATGCAGGGTTCTGACTCTAGCAGTCCCTTCTCCTGGTGCGTTTTCCCAAGCAGACTAGAGCTCGGACCTGCTCCTTGAGGTAAGCAAGAAGTTTTGGAAAAGGACGCTGGTGGCCTTGTGGGGAGAGGAGCAGAACGCTGTGCCTTGCCACAGACCCTGGGTTGGCTGGGTGGGCACATCCCTCTGGGGTTGCAGAGGCCAGGCCCCGGCACCTGCTGTCTGTGGGACAACTTTCGGGTGAGTGGGAGGGAGCGCAGGGAGGAAGCCTTGGCCAAGAGCACCTGGCTGTTTACACATGTAGCCGTAGTGGAGACCCGGGGATCCTGTGATCTCCTTCTGTGTGGCCTGGTTTGTGGGTGGGATGGGGGTGGGGTTCACTCTTTTCATCGCAGTTACCTTAAGTGCAAAACAAGGTGGTTATTAGAACCTCTTCCCAGCTCCGCACCCCTTCCTCACCCTAGCTAGTGATTGATGTGTACACAGTGCTTTGAGGTGCTGAGATGAAGGGCCCAGAGAGTGCGGCCAAAATGGCGCAGCGGCCTCACCTGGGCTTGTTGGAGGTGCTGTTGGGAACGGTTCCTCACCTGGAGGGTCGTCTGTTCCACGGCTTATGTCCCTACGTGTTTGCATTCGATTTCTTTAGAAGAGGACATCTGTGGCCCCGGCTTTTCAGGCTGGTCAGCTCCTCATAAAAACTGCTCGTGAGTCGCATGCAGAGGGATGAGGTGGCGTGGCCTGCTCTGGAGGTGGCCGAGGGTGAGGACGTGAACCACCGCTTCGCCCAGCTATGGTGTTTAAGGCTATCAGGAGAGAACTTCGTGATAAAAGAAACTTTTTTTGCAGAGCAGCATGCTGAGGAGGACAGGTGTGTCGTTAGAGAGGTGTGGGGGTCCTGTGCTCTCTGACCTCCGCATCCCACTGACCCAGCCTGTTGCTCGCAGGCCCCAGGCTGGCCTGTGATGGCCCTGTTTATGAGGGACACCGTGGAGCTGGGGGACGTCTCCGTTCCCTTGCAGTGGCTTGTGGCCTGGGACACGGGTTTTCTGACCCAGACAGACTGCACACTGTGAGGGTGAAAAGCTTTCCTGTGCTTCCACACCAGGAGAGTCCGCGATACTGGGGCCCAGAGTTCCCTGGCAAGGTTCTCGTCAAGAAGAAAAGGGTAAGAAGATTTCAAGGAGGAGGCTGAGGTGACAGAGCGGTGCCTGAGGGGACAGCGCACTCTTGAGAAAGGGAAGTTTCCTGGTCCATGGAGGTGCAGTCTTGATGTGTTGTGTGTAGTCGTGATGCATCAGAATGTGAGCCAAGATACTTTAAGTTGCGAGGGATAGAAACTCAGCAAAATTAGCGTAAGTGAAAGAAAAAATCGACTGGCTTATGCAACTGAGAAGAACAAAAACATTCAAATCTCAAATCCTATCATGAGCGTTTCCCCTGTGTGCCTCCCACCTTCCCCTCACCTCGTGGTCTGGTTCTCCCAGCTCCATTTGCTGGTGAGCTCTTTCCACACGGTGTTCAGGACAGCCGGCTAACGCGAGCCCAGGCTCACACTTACCAGACTGCCAACCCTATGGTGGGCTGGTCTGTCGTCTAGCAGTATTAGCAAAGTCCTGGGCCTAGTGTTGCGTGACTGTCCCTAGACTAATCTCCTAGTTTAACCAGCCCACCCTAGATCAAAAGGGACCCATAGAGTGAAGCTGATGCTGGCTTTACCCAAATCACGTGGCCTAAAAACAAAGGAAGGGTCGGCCAAAAATAAAGGAAAGATCGTTTCCCAAAGTAAAATCAGGTTAAACTCCTCAAATGGTCACTCCAGCATGCAGCGAAGGCACATTGCTTAGCAGATGCTGTTCTAGGTACTTTATACAAATAGACTTAGTCCTCACAGTAACTCTATGAAGAAGATAGTATTTATTTTAAAGGCAAAGAAATAGAAGTCAGCTCATTTCCTTAGGCTATGGAGCTAACAAGTAGAGGAGGTAGACTTTAAACCTAGGCAGTTTGGCCTCAGAGTCCATGCTCCTAACCACCAGGCCACACCGTCTTTCTGACAAGCACAGGGCAGCCACTGCATGACCAGAAAGAAAGCCAGTTGTCAGTCAATCAAAATCAAAGAGTTCTAGGTGAAAATATGAGGTGAGACTACAAAATATCCAAATTTATACAATTGAATAAGAGAACCTTCTTATATTGTAGTAATTTCAATATAATTCTTAATTTAATATTCTTATTTCAATATAACTCTAATTTCAATATAATTCTTATATTGTAGTAATTTCAACTCAAGGCATTTCTGAAATTATTTATTGGGAATTATGCAAACCAGTTTATAAAACACAATAGATACCTGTCTCAGTACTCTACAATGTTGCCTTGTTTTTTAACCCAAAATGACACTGATCATTGACTTAAGTGGCAAGATTTAGCTTCGAATGATTTGAGGCTGCTGCCAGCAGTCTAATCCAGCAGTTTACTATCTTTGTACAAGACCGAAGGCAATCCCCAAAGAGGAGTGACCACAGTACATTGAGCTGTGGTGGCAAAGGTGAGTGAATGTTCGTCCTCACTGGTGAGCTGAGAGGGATAGCTCTCTTTCTCAGGGATAATTTCTGGTAGTTTATTAAAAGCTCAGTTGTGTTACTGTCTAGTTGTTTCTAAGAGGGGCAGCGTAAGGTGGTTTGTTTGGCCAGAGAAGGATGCATTGGGTGTGGGAGTTGTGAAACACCTTTGTGTCTGGCAACAGAACTACCCAGGAGAGTGGAAATGTGAGTCACCCTTGAATTTCTTCCATCCAATGGGCCCTGGCTTGTCAGGCCCTGGGTAAACTGGCCGCCTGCCAGGAAGCCTCCACTGGCTGGGGCATTCCAAATCCCTGCTTTCATTCTTTAAAGATACACCCCTGAGGGATTTGCTGGGGCTTGTGCCTTCTCCATTCCAGACCTCCTGGCACAGACTGGGATTTTGGCTTTTGCTGGGCGGGCAGCTCTTTGGCCAGCCTTCTGCCTCTGCCTCCTGGGGAGGGTTGGACAGAAGACCTCAAGGACTGCAGCCAACTCTGGGCTCTCTGATTGTGCAGTTCACTGGGGTGCCTGCTAATAGGGCCTCTGGAGAGCAAGGAGGTCAACTCGTACTACTTTATTCCCTTTTTTTCCAATCTCCTGAACTGGAAGTTTTACATCTTATTTTTACTCTTTTAATAGTTATCTTTATAATGTTAATATTCATATTTGACTTAACAATGACATTTTTTTTTTTGAGACAGGGTCTCACTCTGTTGTCCTGAGCTAAGAGTGCAGTGGCATCATCATAGCTTACTGCAACCTCAAACTCAGGGGTTCAAGCGAGCTTTCTCCTTTAGCCTCCTGAGTAGCTGGGACCATAGGGGCACACCATCACACCTCACACTGTGTTATTCAGGCTGGTCTCAAACTCCTGGCCTCAAGCGATCCCCCCACCTTTGGCCTCCCAAAGTGCTAGGATTACAGACATGACCCACTGTGCCTGGCCTAATAATGACAAAGTTTTGAAGGTATTCATCAACAAATAATTATTGAGTTAGTACTACCTACCTGACACTTGTTCAGGTGCTGGGGAAATGGCTGTACCCAAAGTCTCTGCCCTGAGTACATACTAACTTGGAATATTTTTACTCCATTCACACCTTTAAGAGCTTTCATTTTCAGTTAGACAGGAGGAATACGTTTTTGAGATCTATTGCATTGTGTGGTGATTATAGTTAACAATGTAATATATATTTCCAAAATTTCCAAGACAGATTTCAAACATTCACACCACAAAATATTAAGTATGTGAGGTCATGGATATGTTAATTAGCTTATTAATCATCCCATAACATATCCAGATATCAATATCACATTGTACCCCATAAATACATATACAGTTATTTGTGAATTAAAAGTAAAATGGGAGCTTCCTTTTCTTTTTAGAATTTTAGTTTCATCTTGTGTTTAAAGCTCCCAAATTAGTCATTTTTATAATATTCGTGGTTGATGTTTAACTTTTTAAATTTAAATTTTATTTTTTACAAGTTCTTATTTAGATTTATCCACATATTTACCAATTTGTTTTCTAACAGTTGATTCTTACATCCCACCCCTGCTCTTATATCTGGATTCAGTTCCTTCTTCATGAAATGTGTCCTTAAGGTAATTCAATAAGGAATCATGAATAACCATTTAGGCTTTGTTTTCTTCAAGAGTACATTTGCTGCCTTCCAAATGAAGGCAAATGTACTCTTTTCCTTAGTACTTTGAAGATATTATCCCAGTGTTTTCTAGCCTCTATTTTTGCTTTTGATGGGTTTGCTGTTTATCTAATTGTTACTCCTCTCTAGTCAGATTTGCCTTCGCTGTTTGTCTGAATCTTGGTGTTTGTCAGTTTTCATTATCGTATGCCTTCATTATTGTATGACTTTTTATCATTTATTCTCAGTTCTTGATATGGTCTTTCAATTTGAGGACTCATGTGTTCTTTTTTTTTTTTTTTTTGAGACAGAGTCTCACTTTGTTGCCCAGGCTAGAGTGAGTGCCCTGGTGTCAGCCTAGCTCACAGCAACCTCAAACTCCTGGGCTCAAGCAATCCTGCTGCCTCAGCCTCCCGAGTAGCTGGGACTACAGGCATCCGCCACCATGCCCAGCTAATTGTTTCTATATATATTAGTTGGCCAATTAATTTCTTTCTATGTATAGTAGAGACGGGGTCTCGCTCTTGCTCAGGCTGGTTTCGAACTCCTGACCTCGAGCAATCCTCCTGCCTCGGCCTCCCAGAGTGCTAGGATTACAGGCGTGAGCCACTGCGCCCGGCCTCATGTGTTCTTTAGTTCTAGAAAATGTTGATTATACCTCTAAATTCTGTGTCAGTACTAGTAGGTTGGATGTTTTTGACTCAATAGAAACCCAACTTAAAATGACTTCAAAAATAATTTTTTAAAAAGGTATTACTTCACATAACAAAAAGCCAGGAGGATTTATTAATTTATTAGCTCAAGTGACTTCAGGATTTATTCATTTATTAGCTTAAGATCCAGCCTTTCTGCTGTGCCACGCTCAGCATCTTGGCTCGGCATCTCCAGTGGTCCAAGAGAACTGCCTCAACCCAGGCTGTCCCTCTCTCTTTGCCATGAGGGTCATTAGAGAGATTTTTCTTCCTGGTGTCTTCATGAGATCAAAGCAGCTTTTCCCAGAAATCTTCCCCTCACCTCTAACTTTTCCTCCCGCTTATTTTGCCACAACTGGAAGGAGGAAGGGGAACACAGTTACTGGTTTAGACCAATCAGGATCTAGATTCCTCCAGAACTAGGGATAGAATCAGCCTTCCCTGAGTCACTTGAAGGAGAACTGGGCACCAGAACTACGTCAGGTTTGCCAGTAAGAAAAAATAGAAGGGTTGGTGGGTAGCACCCAACGGCATCTACTACTCCCATTCTCTCTGACCTCTCCTGTCCTCCCGTGGAACATGCGTTGGGTCTTATCTTGTCCTTCCTGTACCTTGACTTTTATTCCATGTTTTCAATTTCTTAATCTTCCTGACAGCATTCTGAGTGAAATTCCCACAGACTTCTCTTCCAGCTCAACATCTTTCTCTTTAGCTAAATCTGCTGTTTAACATTGAGTTTGTAATTTTGATGACTAAAATTTTAATTTCAGGAGGTTCTACTTGGTTCTTTTTTGCAATTACATATTATTTTTTCATGGTGTCTTGTTCTTTATTATGGTTTCTACTACTTTTCCTTTTAAAGCTTTTAATTGTTTTGATTTTATAGTCCCTTTCATCTTTTTCTGTTAATTGAGGTTCTTAGAATGTCGATTCTCCTGTTTTTTGTTCTCGTTGACTGTCTCTCATGGTGAGTGCTATGTGTTCGCTCTCACCAGGTGTTTTTTGTTTGTTTGTTTTATGAGAGTAGAAATTCCCTGCAGAGCCATTTTGTGTTTACTTCTGCCAGAGTTACTTTTTACATGGGTTTCTTAGCTTGGACTTCCGCACCAGGCAGAATAAATGTGGAACCCTCATTAGCATGGCACATGTCTTACTGTTTTGCATGGAAAAAAATTTTGGTGCTCCACCCAGAGCCTCAGGTCAATGATCGTGTTTTGTCACTTCCCTATGCCAGTGGGAGTTTTTCTAATCCCCATTTCCACTGAGAGGGAAACTCTTCCAAAACCTACTCTTTATGCAGGGTATTGGTTCCAGTTCTCTGCCTTGTTGGCCCCAAAGTCATCCTCCCACATAAAAACCTGTGCCCTAGGGGACTTGAATTAAATCTAATACCCTTCTGATCACAGGTGTGAGATGAATACTCTGGCTTTGAATTTTTTTTCTCTGTTACTTATGAGTTTTCTTTCCAAGTTTGGCTTTTTTTTTTTTTTTATTAAAAAGTTTTGGGTCTTCAATTCTAGAAACACCATGACCAAAAAAAAAAAAAAAAAGAAGTTAGAAAATTAAAAAAATTAGTAAAAATAAAGAAAAAAAAAGTTTTGGGTCATATTTAATCTGGCATTTCTACTCATTTGGAGTAGGAAAGATGCTCACATAAACTAAGTCCATCATGTTGCTGAAAAGACTCCCATAATAAGTAAAAAACTATACTTTGGGCCAGGCGCGCTGGCTCACGCCTGTAATCCTAGCACTCTGGGAGGCCGAGGAGGGCGGATTGCTTGAGGTCAGGAGTTTGAAACCAGTCTGAGCAAGAGCGAGACCCCATCTCTACTATAAAAAAATAGAAAGAAATTAATTGGCCAACTAATATATATAAAAAAAACATTAGCCGGGCATGGTGGCACATGCCTGTAGTCCCAGCTACTTGGGAGGCTGAGGCAGCAGGATTGCTTGAGCCCAGGAGTTTGAGGTTGCTGTGAGCTAGGCTGACACCAGGGCACTCACTCTAGCCTGGGCAAGAAAGCGAGACTCTGTCTCAAAAAAAAAAAAAAGAAAAGGTTAAAAAAAACAAACTATACTTTGCTTGGGTAAAGTGTTATACCTTATAAAGTACTTCCTATTCATTTTCTCACTTGCCTTTTATATTTTCAATTTCTTAAATCTTTCTGAATGCATTCTGGGGAATTTCCCTGGACCGATTTTTATAGTTATATTTGAATAGTAAGTTTATACTGATACCTCCAATAACCAATTTAACACCATGAGGTTCTTCCTTACCTTCTCCTATTCTGTAATTTGTGTCTCCTTTCTCCTACAACAAGAAACTTAGTTCCCAGCGAAAGCATGTATACTCAATTGCTCTATACCCAAAATACCGGTAGTTGTAAAACTATAACACCATCACCAACATATAACCTACTAAGTAAACTTAGTTCTTTTATCTGTAGAATATATATCATTAAGGCTACACAGTCAAAACATTATGTTTAAAAGTTACATGACTTAATTCTTTTCTTCATATGATTATAATATCAACCTAATAGACATTAGGCTTTTTTCTATTTGCAGTCACTTTTAGGTTTACTTTTTGCATATATTTTGATTTAATTTTATTTTAGTATGTAAAGTATTTACCATGGATCAAAAATCAAAACTATAACGAACACTTAGTGAAATTTTACCTTAATTTCTGACTTATCTCTGAGGTGTATCTTTCTGAATAAATAAACATGTATATTTGTGTGCATATGTATTCTCATTTCAACTTTTTTCTCACTTGTTTCCAATTTTTTTATTTTACAACGAATGCCTCAATGAATAAAATAACCTTGTACTTCTGTTATTTTATGTGATGAACCTGCATATTCAGGGTGAATACTTAAAAACGAAGTTGTTGCGCCAAAGAGTGCATGCTTGTGTAGTTGTGTTGGCTGTTGCCCACTTCCTCTCCTTAGTGCTGAGCCATTTGCGTTCCCACAGGGAGTGTAGGACAGTACCTGTTTCCCCACAGCCTTGCCGGCAGGGAGTGCTGCTAACCTTCTGAACTCTTTCGCTGGTCTCCAAGGAGAGAAGTGGCGTCTCAGTATAGTGTTAATGTGCGTCCCACTTATTTTTAGTGAAAACGGGCATCGTTGCATATGTTTAAGTACCATTGGTTATCTTCTGTTGTGAACTCTCTGTTTATGTCTTTGTTTTCTGTTGCTTATAACAAAAACCTGAAACGGGGTAATTTACAAAGAAAAGGAATTTCGTTCATACAGTTGTGGAGGCTGAGAAGTCCCAGGTTGAGGGGCTGCAGCTGGTGAGGGCCTTCTTACTGGTTGGGAGTCCCAACCAGGTGGCCCAGGGCAGTACCTGGCGAGGGGGCTAAGTGTGCTGGCTCAGGTCTGTCTTCCTCTTTATATGAAGCCACCGGTGCCGCTCCTGTAATAGCCCATTAACCCATAAATCCATGAATGATGTGTGAGAGCAGAGCCCTCTTGACCCTTCACCTCTTTCAAAGGCCCCACCTCTCAACACTGCCCTGTTGAGGGTTCAGTTCCAACGTGAGTGTCAGAGGGGACAAGCATTCAAACCATAAGTCTTTTAGCCACTTTTCCTAGTCTGGTTTTTCATCTGTTTTTCTCTTTATTGCTTAGGAATTCTTCATAAATTAGGATGATCAGTCCTTTATCTGTGATATTAGTTGTAAATATTTTCTCCCCTTATTTCATTCGTCTAGTGTTTCAAAGTCTGTTTTCTTATTTTTAAAATTTATTTTATTTTTATTTTATTTTATTTTATTTTTTTATTTCAGCATATTATGGGGGTACAGATTTTAAGGTTTCAATAAATGCCCATTCTCCCGTCCCCTAAATTTTATTTTTTAAATTCACAATAATTGTACATATTCATGGGGCACATAGTGATGTTTCCATACATATAACGTGTAGTGATCAGATTGGGATAATTAGCATATCCATCATCTCAGAAGTTTATCCTTTTTTTGTGTGTTGGGAATGTTTAATATCCTCCTCCTAGCTACTTGAAACTATATATAATTGCTAGCTATTGTCATCCTGCCCGAATATAGAACACTAGAACTTATTCCTCCTATCTAGCTGTAATTTTGTATCCTTTAACAAATCTCTCCCTGTCCTACCCTTCCCCTGTCCTTCCCAGCTTCTAGTACCCTCTGTTCTATTTTTTACTTCTATGAGATCCACTCAAAGTCTATTTTATTAATCCCCATGTTACCCCTTGTACAGTTAACTCAAGAATAATGTGATTATGTAGAAACTTTATTGTGAGATGTCAGTTAACAATTTACTTAAAGAGTCCACAAAACCGGCCGGGTGCGGTGGCTCACGCCTGTAATCCTAGCACTCTGGGAGGCCGAGGCGGGCGGATTGCTCGAGCTCAGGAGTTCGAAACCACCCCAAGCAAGAGCGAGACCACGTCTCTACTATAAGTAGAAAGAAATTAATTGGCCAACTAATATATATAGAAAAAATTAGCCAGGCATGGTGGCACATACCTGTAGTCCCAGCTGCTTGGGAGGCTGAGGCAGCAGGATCGCTTGAGCCCAGGAGTTTGAGGTTGCTGTGAGCTAGGCTGACGCCACGGCACTCACTCTAGCCTGGGCAACAAAGCGAGACTCTGTCTCAAAAAAAAAAAAAAAAGAGTCCACAAAACCCAGAACTCACCAGCAAAATACTGAAACCATAAACAACCTTACAGATACACAGACATAGAACACATACCTATAAAGTATATTCGTGGCACAAAGCTGGAGTAACTAATTTGTTGCATAACCGAACCCAAATTCAGAATAATTTAGCAGTCTGAAAATATGGACCAAAATGCACAAAATGAAATTTAGTAGAAATGATGTTTTGTACTTAGGCTTAAAAACATTAATTCCATATATTCACAATTGGGGACATTTGCCTTCACAGAGACTCATGTTAAGTATAAACTTTGGGTTCTAGTTGATCATACACTTACAGAATGATGGAGGTGTTATAAGAACGTGTATTCTTAGAGTGAATAGTGGAAGGAGAATATCCTGATCATGGAGAACATTGCCCCTTTGGACCTGACACTTGTCAGACCACAGCCAGAATGGGATGTGAACATCCCAGTTTTGGGGACCACAAATGAAGAAGGTCATAGACATCTGAGAGCAAGTCCAAAGCAGGGAGGCCGAGTCAGCGAAGGGTCTGGAAACCATACAGGGACAAATGATCAGGAACTGGAGAGATTTAATCTGGAGAAGGAAAGCAAGCAATTTTTGAAGTGTTTGAAGGCTACCAAGTAGAAGAGGGGTTGGAACTGTGTTGCTCTGGATAGCAGGGTTAGGGTCCGTGGTTCTAACCTGCAGCACATTCGGGCTCGCTGTAGGGAAAGCGTCCTCACTGGCATTTGGGACTGCCTGCTTAACCTGCACGCTCCCTGTGGCCAGAAGTGTTTGGATAGAGGTGACAGACTGCCAGGAGGGGTATGGGACGGCCCTCCTGCTGTTGAGGCAGTTTAAACACCAGCCTTCTTGTCTGGCTTACGGAAAACAGTCTTTTCCTTCTGGTGTCTTCTGTGCGGCAAGAGCGAGAGCAGGTGGGGAAAGTGAATATGTGGGATTTTTTTGGCTACCTAAAGTATATGAAGAGTTTTTTAGAAACATTGCTTTGTAGGATTTCATGTTGAAACGTGTCAACCTTGAGTTCTACAAGATCCCAAGCCAGTGTCCTGAAAGCAGGGACTGCCCCTGACAGTGGTGTCTGAGGGCCAAGACCTCAGACGGTGCCTCCACTTACCGTTATAGTCAGTGCTTGCCCTCCCCCGCCTGGCTGTTGAGGGCAGTAACGACCTCCCCGTATAAACTGTACTTGCTTAAAACCCTGCTCAGGGAACTCAGAACAGTTCCTGTGATAATCTTGCTATCAAACTTTAATGTGCACACAACTAAACTAGGGATGGGGTTAAAATGCAGATGTTGATTCTTTAAGTTAGAGATGGGCCTGAGATTCTGTGTCTCTGGTAAAGCTCTCAGGTGACATTGAGCCTGCCCGTCAGGGCCCACCGTGAGGAGCAAAAGTCTAAAAGCAGCAGTCTGCAAAGTGTCTCCCATGCACCCGGCCCCAGCCTGCTTGTTTCAAATGCAGTTTCCTGGGCCTTACCTGTGATCTCTGCGACCACAATCCCATGGTGCAGCTCAAGCGTCGGCTTTTTGAACTGGCATTCAGGAGACACTTAAGCACAATGAGAGGTTTTGAACCACTGGCCCTGGGGAAATGGATAGGGTAGTTCAGACGGAGGAGGAAATAGCTCAGTGGGGACACAGTGAGTCCCACACAAAGTTGGTTTATGTAGCGCTTGAGTGGGGAAGGCTGGCCGAGGGTGTCCGGACCAGCAGGGAACCTGGGGCATGGCACTTCTGTAAGCCTCAGCTTCCTCTTTTGTAAAGCAGAGACAATGTGATCGGATGAATCTTGTTTTTCCAGTTGTCCAGCATGCTCTGCCCAGCCCATGCCAGGGCCCGCTGACCATGAGCCTCAGCTCCTCCCTCGGCCACAGGAAGGAGCTGCGTAACCTCACTGCAGAGGAGGCTGGCGAAGGGGCCGTTATTGTGGCTGAGTTCATCGCCATCGTTGTCATCACCATTTTTGTCTGCTTGGGCAACCTGATCATCGTGGTCACCTTGTACAAGAAGTCCTACCTCCTCACCCTAAGCAACAAGTTCGTCTTCAGCCTGACCCTGTCCAACTTCCTGCTGTCCGTGTTGGTGCTGCCTTTCGTGGTGACCAGCTGCATTCGCAGGGAATGGGTCTTCGGCGTGGTCTGGTGCAACTTCTCCGCCCTGCTCTACCTGCTGATCAGCTCCGCCAGCATGCTCACCCTCGGGGTCATTGCCATCGACCGGTAAGCTTGCCTCGGATGTGGAGTTGAAGGGTCACAGAGCGACCAGGTGCGGTGACTTCCCGACTGCTTTAGCTCTCTTGGAGAGTGTGAGGGGCCTGTGCCGGGAGGATGAGCAAGAGGAGTTGGGCCCTGCCTCCGTCTCTGCAACCAGGCGCGTCTGGTTTTACTGTCTATATTGCACACAGTTTTATTTTTTTTAAAAAAAGAGATACCATTGCTTAAAAAAATAGTTCTAGAAACCTCCAATTCGCAGTTGACAGGTGAAGAAACAGAAGGCGAGGAAGGTGAAGGGTGAGAGTGGCACTGGGGTGGGGCTCTGACTCTGGCTCTTTCTCCCCAGCGGGCTGCCCACCCCTGCTCAGCTCGCTTTGGTTTTGGTCGGTGCCTGACTGGTGGAGCCCAGAGAGGGAACATCATCACTCCTCACAGTGCTTTGAAGCTAGATTGTTATGACTAAAATATATAGATGCTGTCACATTTGGTGTCTTCAGATATTTTAATGACAGATGCAATTTACTTTTGATTATCGGTAAGTCGGGTGGCTTGCCAACACAAGTTGCCTGGACCAACTGCTATTTTTATGTTTATAGAAATGATCATGATTTGGCCAGTCCAAGATTTCTCCACGTCAGCACTGTTGACATTCAGGGCCGGGAAATTCTCTGTGGTGAGGAGCTGTCCTGTGCGTTGTGGGACATATAGCAGTGTCCTGGCCTCTGTCCACTTGATGCCAGGATCACTTCCCCAGTTGAGACAACCCAAAATATCTTTAGACATTGCCACATATCCCTAGGGGTTCCCAACTGAGAGCCCTAGCCAAAGAAATCTGTCAAACTGGTTGGAGGGATGAGCCCAAAGCCTCGATCTCAGAGCCCCATGAAAAGAGAGCAAAGACAGAATATACAAAGAATGGCTGCCCGGCATGAAATTCACACGCCAGTGTCAACATCCTAAACCAGCCGCCGGGGGCACCACTTGACCCGTGAAGAGCGTCTCTGTGACTAAGTCTGTTACTATTAATATGAATAAGTCTGTAACGTGTGGTCACCTCTAGCAGAGCTGTGAAGCTGCCAGGATGCCAGGTGCATGTAAAATAGTTCTTATATATTCATTCCATTTTCAGCGGGTGAAAGTGCAGGTCTAAGAGCAATATTTCTTTTTTTTTTTTTTTTTTTGAGACAGAATCTCACTCTGTTGCCCGGGCTAGAGTGAGTGCCGTGGCGTCAGTCTAGCTCACAGCAACCTCAGACTCCTGGGCTCAAGCGATCCTCCTGCCTCAGCTTCCCAAGTAGCTGGGACTATAGGCATGCACCACCATGCCAGGCTAATTTTTTCTATATATTTTTAGTCGGCCAGTTAATTTCTTTCTATTTTTAGCAGAAACAGTGTCTGGTTCTTGCTCAGGCTAGTTTCAAACTCCTGACCTTGAGCGATCTGCCCACCTCAGCCTCCCAGAGTGCTAGGATTACAGGCGTGAGCTACCGTGCCCGGCCTAAAAACAATATTTCAATACATGAAAGCAGCTAGAACAATGGGTTGGGTAGTGAGAGCGAAGATTACTAGTGATTTTAGGAGACTGTTCAGTGTAAGTCAGTGTGTTTGCCCCAAGGTAGCTGGAGTTGGCTTAGATTTTGTGTTTTAAGTGACAACACCCTATTAAAAACAGGGGTTGCAATCGAACTGGTTGGTCTTGTGTCGGGAGAGCTTAACCTCTGGAATACCTGTGTGCTGCAACTTTCATGAAATCTTCCCGTGGGTTCAGGGGTCGTGGTTGGGCTCATGACTGATAATGAGTTAGAGAAAAGATTGAGAGCCTCAGAAGATAGAACAGAAAGCAAAAGAAAACCCCTGTCTTTGGCCTATATTAACCCACAGGGGACTAGGGAATTACTTTAGGTCTATGTTTTCCTTTGAATCTACAACTAGTCCTAAATGAGGCTTCAACTTAAAAAAAAGAAGTTTCGGGCCTATGATTGAGAACACATAAACTCTTTTTTTTTTTCTGGGAGATGTGGAAATGTTCTATATCTTAATAGAGGTATAGATTTGTGCATTTCAATGTATGTAAATTTTACTCCCCTGCCCCTCCTCCCCCCAATATTAAATACAAAGTGACCTCTGGAGGGTGTGGCTGTACCTGGGCAGGGCTGTGACCTGTGGGGCTTTCTGGACTCCAGGAGACTGAGCCCAAGGGAGCCGGCACCCAGCTCCACTGCCCGGGCGTCCTGACGGGCCTCAGGACTCAGCTGGGAGGAATCACCATCATGTCCCACTGGAATGGCTGGTGCCTGAGCCTTAGCCAGCGAGTGACAGAAACATTTGTTACCGTAAAGGAGAAGTCTCGCCATAAAGCAATAGTAAGAAGTGGGTGCTGAGAAGAGCCAGAAGGAAATCTGGCAGAGGACAGCTCATGAATCATCATCATGTTCATGACTGCCAGGATGGGGTTGGTCCAAGGACCAGGACAGTTAACATTCGCCAGACCTGGCCTCCCACACCCGGCCGTACACCCGCCCTGAGGTGTCTGAGGTTGGAGTGCCTGCGTGCTTTTTAAGGGGATAGAGAAAAGTAGAAATCTCTGTTTTGGTTTTTTTTTTGAAAGTGAAGGAACCTTTCTAGAACCCGTCCCCCCACCCCCAATCCCAGCCTAGCAAAACCCCCTCACTTTCCATTTGCTGGAATGCTGTTTCCGCAGCCCACCTGGCAAAGGGAAGGAGACCACCCTAGTGGTTTGTTCCTCCTCCGGGGGCTTAGGAGGGCCCGGTGTTCCTTGTGGGTCAGGGAAGTTTTGCAGGAGTGCAGGCTTCCATCCTCGCCTTTTACGCACTCTCCCCCACGCGTTCCGGGAGCACACCTGTGACAGGAGCTTCTGTAATCTCCATTTTACAGATTCAGGACCTGAAGCTCTGAGAGGCTAACTCAGCTACCCGAGGTCACACGGCTAGTAGACATCAAACTTCCACCTGAACTTGAGTGTCCAACTGCAAAGGCTCGCTTTTCCCATTGGGTCGCATGGCCTTTGCAAGATGCAAACCCAGATATCAGTGCAGGACAGTAGTCGCCTTGCCCCAGGCCAGCACCCAGTGATTCTGTAACCCACACCGTGATCATGGCTTGTCGTCAGGCCCCACACGCTGACGGGGTCACCTCCCAGGCGAGATCTCGGCCTGCTCGCAGCCCAGGATCAGAGCTGGCTCAGGCTTAGCCCGGTTTAGGAAGACTCGGCTGGGGCGGGAGCGCCTGCACTCAGCACGTGGCAGTTCAGCTGCTGGTGCCCAAGGGTGACTCAGGAAGGTCCCAGTGGAGGAGTGACATCCCAGGTGACGTGTGAGGTGTGTAGCCACAGTCATTTCCCATCGTCCTGGCTGTACCGGCAGCATTAGTGTGGCCACCCCTTTCCTTTGGCACTTTGCCCTCAGGGGAAGACCCTGTTTCCCCGGAATAAAATGTCCGGGTGGGGACGGTGGTGGCTCACTTTCAACTCTGCGGTCTGAGTCCTCCCACCCAGATAAAGACCAGGTTAAAGACCTGGTCTTTATCTGGGCCTACAAGGCACCATGTGCCCTGGCGCCTGCCCACCCGGCTGGCTTCTGGTCTCTTCTCTCCACCTCGCACTCCGAGTTCTTGCCGGATCGTGCTCCATGCAGCTTCCCCATTGAGCAAGCGCCCACTCACATCTCCGTGCCTCGCCGAGGCTACCTTTCTGCCTGGGCTGGTCCCCGGCCAGTGCCCCCGACCTTTCGAGACCTGGGTCTGGAGCATCACTTCCCCCAGGGAACCTGCTCTGGGCCTCCAGTCCCGATGAGGGCTGCCAGTTTGAATCGATAGCGCTCCTGGCCTGTCCCCTCCTTAACAGGACCAAGCGACTGGGAACCACCGCCTGGTCCACGGACTCTGAGACAAGAAGGCTTGCAAGGAATTGCTGGGCATGCGTGTTGTGGATCACAGAGTCAGACGGCCTGGGTTCATTTCTTGTTTCTTCCATGTATGTGGGGTGGGCTAGTTAGCATTTTCTCTGCTTTAGTGTCTTCATCTGTAAAGTGAAGATAATGATACACCCCTGCTCAGAGCTGTGAGGACTCAGTGCGGCCCTCACCACTCCAGACTGTCATACTCTGCTTAGGTGACTGTCCTCCCCACAGCTTCTCGCCTGCATTTCCAGGACGTAGCCTGGGACTTGGCAAGGGGCAGGCCTTCAGTAGGTGTCCACTGAGTGAGTGAGTGAACCCCGTAGTCCTCAGACATCACTGTGGTCCTTAATCGTCCCTCCAGAAACTGACCTAAACAGGTTAACGTCGGCAACGGCAGGACCGATCGGGCCCCGTGCGCAATCCCCCACCCCAGGACCCCTGTAGATGCCCCCAGACTGGCCACACCTCCAAACAGGAATGGGTTCTGGTGTTGCCACCAGACTGTCCGCGCTCGGTGTTATTGCCAGTGTCCAGCTCTTCACTCGTGGAGAGTCTTGCCAGACTGTGAAGCGTGGCACCGTCCAGAACATGCCGGGGACTGGGAGGAGGGGTTGCCAGCATCCATCCCCTGGGTCGGCCATGAGAAATGCAGCAGAGCCTACTCCGTGTGTTCCCTGTCCCTTTGACTCCTCTCTCTCAACCTCCATCCTTTTCTAGCTACTATGCTGTCCTGTACCCCATGGTGTACCCCATGAAGATCACGGGGAACCGGGCCGTGATGGCGCTTGTCTACATCTGGCTTCACTCCCTTGTCGGCTGCCTGCCACCCCTGTTCGGTTGGTCACCCGTGGAGTTTGACGAGTTCAAGTGGATGTGTGTGGCTGCCTGGCACCGGGGCCCTGGCTACACCGCCTTCTGGCAGATCTGGTGTGCCCTGCTGCCCTTCCTGGTCATGCTGGTGTGCTACGGCTTCATCTTCCGCGTGGCCAGGGTCAAGGCCCGCAAGGTGCACTGCGGCGCCGTGGTCATTGCGGAGGAGGATGCCCAGAGGCCTGGGAGGAAGAACTCCAGCACCTCCACGTCCTCCTCGGGCAGTAGGAGGAACGCCTTTCAGGGTGTGGTCTACTCTGCCAACCAGTGCAAAGCGCTCATCACCATCCTGGTGGTCATCGGTGCCTTCATGGTCACCTGGGGCCCCTACATGGTGGTCATCACCTCCGAGGCCCTCTGGGGGAAGAACTCCGTCTCCCCGACCCTGGAGACCTGGGCCACATGGCTGTCCTTTACCAGCGCCATCTGCCACCCCCTGATCTATGGACTCTGGAACAAGACGGTGCGCAAGGAACTGCTGGGCATGTGCTTCGGGGACCGGTACTACCGGGAGCCGTTCGTGCAGCCGCGGAGGACGTCCAGGCTGTTCAGCATTTCCAACAGGATCACAGGTAACTGGGAACTTGTCAGGAAAGGGATCCGCTCTCTGAGGCAGGAGTAAGCCCTGGGCCTCTCGGCCACGCCGGCCTGTTGAAGGGCGAGTCCTGAGGCTGACTGTGTGGCCCCAAGGCTCAAAGCACAGACTTCCTTTGGGGAAGGAACATTCCAGAGTGTCTGCTGTGATTCCCAGGCAGCCTTCCGTCACTCAGCAGCTCGAGGCCGTGCTGACGAGGAGGCCACCAGAGCTCCCGATGTGCATCCCAGAAGAATTAGGCTGGGGATGTCACTGTTCAGAAATCCGTTTTCCAAATCCCCGGCCTTGGCCTGCTGGCCCGGAGAGTGTAGTCACTTCTTCACTAGAGAAAAAAGAATCGCAGTGTTTTCCCTCCTCTTGGCAAGTCTTTTCCTTACAGTGTTTCCTCTTGTCCCCGCTTCCTGTCCACCCCGCTGCTGGTTCAGCCTACCCCCCTCCTCGACCGTCCTGCACCCTGGGCCCTGCCTCTCAGGTCAGGGGGCTCCTGGTGTGCTCCTTGACAATTCAGGGGTGTCAGTGCCAAACCTCAGCCTCCACTGGGTTAGGGTTAGGGTATGCGCAAGGCTGCTCTCCCATCTGGTGACGGCTTGAGTGCGCAGGTTTCTGGACGTGGTCCTGCCACCTTTGATGAGACCCAGGGGAATTACTCTAGTTCTGTCTAATCTGATCTAGGGGTTAGATTTTTTTAAATCTTTTTATTTTGAAATAATTTTAGGTTTACAGAAGAGTTGGAAAAACAGTACAGAGAATTCCTATGCTCACCCTGCTTCCTCCCGTAGTAACATCTTGCTTAGCCATAGCACAGTTCTGAAACCTGAGGCATCAACGCTGGGGGTGGGTGGGCAGGGCTGTTAACTACAGGCTTGATTTGGATTTCACCTGCTGCTCTGTTACTGTCCTTTTTCTGTCCCATGCCCCAGTTTAGGAGCCCACATTGTTTTGGTTGTCATATCTCTCTTTGTCTTCTCAATCTTTGACAATTTCCTTATCTTTTATGACGTCCACACTTTTGTATCCATCAGGTTTGTTTGTTTATCTATTTATTTATTTGAGACAGAGTCTCACTCTGTCGCCCCTGGTAGAGTGCAGTGGCGTCAGCCTAGCTCACAGCAACCTCAAACTCCTGGGCTCAAGCGATCCTCTTGCCTCAGCCTCCCGAGTAGCTGGGACTACAGTCATGCGCCACCACGCCCGGCTATCTTTTTCTATTTTTTGTAGAGACAGGGTCTCACTCTTGTTCAGGCTGGTCTTGAGCTCCTGAGCTCAAGTGATCCTCCCGCCTTGGCCTCCCAGAGTGCTAGGATTACAGGCATGAGCCACCACGCCCGGCTCATGAGGTATTTTGTAGAGTTCACTTTGCGTTTGATGCTTTTCAAGATTAGAGTGAGGTTTTATGTTTCTGGCAAGAATGCAGCAGGGGTGATAGGCTCTTCTTCGTGCATCCTGTCAGGGGGCACATTGTCAGTATGCCTCTTTACCAGTTATGTTACCCTCGATCTCTTAGGTAAGGTGCTGTCTGTCAGCTTTCTCCACTGTCTAGTCACTAATTCTCCTATTGTAATTAATAAATACAGCAGAGGAGATTCTTTGAGACATTGCAAATATCCTGTTTCCCTGTCAGCCTTCACCCGATGTTTTTAGCACGAGTTGGAGGGTCTTGCCTCCAGCTGTTATTACCGGGTTGTTCTGAAGGGGAGGTGGCTGGATTTTTAGGACCAGGTTTGAGGGACCCTGTCACCTGGCCAAGCCCCTGCAAGAGAGCTGTTGAGGGCACTGAGTTGGGGCTGCAGTCTGAATCTCTTGCTGGATGACTTTGGGCATCTCGTCGAAGCACCCTCCTTAATTTTTCTTCTTCATGAAATGAGAGATCTCAGAAGGGTGAAAGAAATAATGACTCCTGATTATAAATCCTGAGTGGCAGTTATGACATGACAGGAGACCCTTCCATGCGGCACCAGCATCACTGATGTTTCATGATGATGGAGTGCTATTTCTTGGGAAAGAAAGGAAGCCTGGGACTTTTTATTTTGACCACAGGGGGAAAAAAAAAAAATCTCCCTGTATCCCAGTATTTTAACCACCGAAACGCCCGCCCCTGCCAGTGAGCTGCAAACCCACGTTCCACGCCTGACTTGTGATCCGCACGCAGGACATTCCGTGTTTGGCTTCACCTCGCTGATTAACTTACTTATTCAGATTTGTGAGATCACTTGTTTTCTAGGCAAGAAATAATAGATGTTTTCTGTTTCAACGAAGTTAAGAACGAGGAAGGAAAACAAAATGAGGAAAGAGAATGGAGGAGGAGAGGGGAGCCAGAACAAAAAGAAGCATTTGCTTTTGGGGCCAGGATTTTCCACACGGGTCACTTGTGCCTGCCGTGGAAGCGCCGGTGAGGCCGTGAGCACGGGCGGGAACTGGCAGCCGCGGTCTCGTCTGCACTTAGGGAAAAGCAGCCTGGTGGGATGATGGGTTCTGAGTCGTTGGCCTCACTCAGGAATGGGAGTAGAGGGATCCTTGTCGTTCTTCCCAGAAGGTCCTTGTCCCCCAGGAGGAGGCCACCGAGCGTCAGCAAGAGTCAGGGACCAAAGCAGAATGAGGTGGCCCAGCCCAGCTGCCCACCCTGTGCCGTCCACGCCAGGAATGCGACTGCCCCACTGATCTGGAGGGAGAGCCCTGGCATCCACCTCATGTCCCTGGTCCCTCTGTCTGAGCCGGGGCTGCCCAGACCCTGTGCCTCGCCCTCTGCGGGCACGGCTTTGGTCCGCAGCAGATCCTAAGCCCAGATCACCGTCCCTGCCGGTGTCCTGCCCTCAGCACGCAGTGAGGAAGAGGATGAGATCTGTTCCAAAGCCAGCAAGCAAGGACTTGGAGCCTCTATTTTGGTTTTGTTCCTCTCCATTTGTGTGGGTACCTGGAAAGTTTTAACCAAGGAGTCAGTACACGGAATCATAAAACTTTCCTAAAAAAGTGCGTGTGAGCAAAGGCAGAGGCTGCATTCCACACATGCCTGGAGCTTCCCAGCTGCCTCGGACGTCAGGAGTTCCACAGCACTTGACAGTGTTTATTTTGTACATCAGGTTTTCTCATCGTGTTCTCCCCAAACTGAAGAAGTGCAAAAGCTCAGGCTTTCCCTGGGGCGCCAGCAGTCACTGGGCCACCAAATGCCTTCAGCTTTCGAGGGTTTACTTACTGGCAGAGTCCCACAGGGAGGCTCACATGGGCATTTAGATCTCTGGGCTACCTGGAGGTTGCCAGGCAGTGCTAGCTAACGGTGGACAGCTCAGCCCTGGAGGGGACAGAGGCTGCTAGTGCTGAAAGGTGAGCTCAATGCCAACATTTTGTCTTAAGATGCTAAACCACAAATTCAAGCTGACGGGTGGCCGCTGGCCACTGGAGCCAAGGAGAGGCCCTCAGGAGAAGGGACACCCAGCTTCTCCGTCAGCCCTCACCCGCAGATCCTGCCCCTTCACTGCAGCCAGGGCCCGGGCCAGGCAGGAGGGCAGCCTCTCCGGATGCCCCTCATCCGGGCTGATGCGTGCATAGAGATCCCTGGGCTCGGAGCCTTTCCAGGTGTCTCCTGGGGAGCCAACCCCTGCTCATGTTTACCCAGGGGAAACGCCTCACTCCAGCTTCTGCTTGGAGCGGTCTGGGCTGGAGGGAGGGCAGGGAGACGCCGGAGCCTTTGAATTCTCCTCCCTTGCTTTTCCAAGCTCCTTTCCTGGTGGCACCTGGAGGTCACCTTGTTGCACAAAGTGCCTACTTCACCTCAGACCCACACCCCTGTTCTCTCAGTTCCTCAAAGGTGCCATGACTTTTACCCGCTGCACGCTTCTGGGGAGCCACGGACCTGTTCCCCGTGCCTTTGAGCTTTGTTGCTTGTTGGGTTTCGAGGGGTTGGGTTGGGCCCAGCCCAGGAGAGATATTGTTTCCTGTGAAAAATCGCAGGGTGAGTGCAGGGTAAACACAGAGTAGAGGAGCGCCACCTGGCCACCCACTTCCAGACCTTTCAGCGGAGCCACCCGGGCCTGGCTCCAGGGATTCCTCCCGCTGGTGGGGACCCAGACATGTTGCTGGCTTTCACCGCAGCCTCAGAGATGGTGTCCAAAACCCACTGTGGCTTCAGCTCTCCCAGTTGGCAGGGAATGGCCCCATGGGCTCCGCTCCCCGAGCCTGACGTCCTGTGAGCACAGTCGTGTTCTCAGGCCAAGGCCCTGGAGTGGACAGTCACGTGCAGGGGCAGGCGTGGGTCCTCTCTGGTCCCAGCCCCTTCCCCGACCCCCAGTAAGGGACAGGGATGGACGGGAGATTCTGAGAGAAGCTTGCTTTGGCTCCTCCCCGCCGCCATTTCCTCCATGGCTCCAGGGAAGCAGGGAGAGTGTGTTCTGGTAGTTTGTGCCCTCGAAGAGTTAGGGTGCAAGCGAAGAATGCGGCTCTGTTACCTGCGAGTGCTCTGCAGGAGGACGCAGGTTGTCCTTTGTGGTTGAGCTCGTTCAGTCTCCTAGGCAGGAGGTCTTGCTCATGGGATCTGAGGGGTTCGATTTTTTCTGCCATATTTTTAAGTTCTCAGAGCTTTGTGTTATCTCCATGTTCCCTTTCTTATAGCCTCCAACTCTTTTTTTGTGGATTCCTTGTTTTCTCAACTTTCTGAGGACACCCAATTATAATTTTGTTTTGCTTTCTTATAAGCTCCCTGTATTGTCTCGTCTGAGATCCATTTTTCTTTATTCTTTTTCTCCCCGTCTCTGTCTTTCGTGCTGGTACCTTTCCCTAAACGTCCAGGCATCCCTTCAATAACGAGGCCCCGCAGGGAGAGCCGTGGGGACGCCGTGGCTGCGGGTGGCCTGGCAGGGCCGTGTCCCAGACACCCAGCTCTCGGGACCTGCTTGAGATCTTTTCTTGAGCGTGGGTGGGTTCTTCCGTGGAGGAGTATTCCAGTGTCCAGCCCAGGCTGCGTGGGACAAGGGCCAGGGTCCCTCTGATGAACAAGTGGATTCTCACTGTCCCCTCAGTCTTTACCGTGTCACCTGCCTCAGCTGTGCCCCGGGCCACCCCCAGGCCACTCTCTCCACTATCCTGCCAACACTAGGCCAGGCGCCCAGAGCCCAGACTGGGGAGAGCAGCGGAAGGGCCGGCTGCTTCCCACGGGGACTTTCTGTCCCCTGGGCCCCCAGTTCCTGAGCTGCTGGGGCCTTCCCCGCTGCCAGCGCCATTCCCGCTCCTGGGTCAGCTCACTGCCCTAACCCATCTGCTTTCCAGCTTCCAGAAATTCTCTCCCCTTTGGGTTTTAAGCCTCTTTTAAAAAGTCCATTTTTGGGGTTCAAGTTGGATTCCAGGAGGTGAACGTGTCACTGAAGACCCGAGAAGACCGTTCAGCTCCCCCTTGCCCTCTTGGTGTTTGACACTGCCGGGGAGGTTCCCCTCTGGGGGGCCGGGCGGGCTCCAACGTGCTGGGACGGGAATACCGGGTGAACGGGGCAGGAGCAGCCAGCACGGCCTGCCTTTCGGGGACAGGGAGCGAGTGGAACAGCTGCAGGGAAGCCCAGAAGGGAAGGTCAACTGCCTCGGTCAACTGCGGTCTTGCCTTCAACGCCATCTTTGCCTTTCAGACCTGGGCCTGTCCCCGCACCTCACGGCGCTCATGGCAGGCGGACAGCCCCTGGGACACAGCAGCAGCACGGGGGACACTGGCTTCAGCTGCTCTCAGGACTCAGGTACCATCACGCTTTGTGAGCCTCTCACCCGCGTTCCCCGATGCAGGTGCAGGAGCTGGTGCAGCGACACTTCCCACGGGGGTGGGGGGTGGAAAGGGCCCCGGGGCAGGAACTGTGAGCCTGGGTTTCGAGTCCTGGCTTTGACTTTTCAGCTCTCCTGTGCCTCAGTTTCCCCCTCTACAAAATGGGGAACTCAGTTCCTGTTCTGTGAGCCGCACACAGTGTAATTGTGCAGTGGAGAGTGAGTGAAGCCTTTGCGCCATGGTTCAAGTGCGAGATGAGTGTGAGTCGTCACTAAGTACAGTAACCCCTGGCGGGGACAGGCCTGGTGTCCGCCTGCTCCTCAGTGTCCAGCGTCCCAGGAGCTGTGTTATCCTAGCACGTTGCATAATCTCTTTGCAAACACCGAGTCTCCCTGTCTGTGAAGTGGGGTGAGGCCCCGTACCAGGGCGCTGTCTGGGGAACAGAAAGGCACGAGGAACGCGAAGCACCGTCTGCGTTCCGGGCATGGAGGGCGCCCTGCAGCGAGGCCAGCGGGCCTTGTCCTCCTCATTGGTTTCCGGCGCCCTTGGAGATGAGACTCATCTCCCTGAAGAAGCGCATCTCACCGCCACCCTCCACCAGCTGCCCTCAGCCTCTGCCGAGGGGTCTCGCACACCAGGGCTGCCCCTCCGCAGGGGTGCCAGAGCCTGTGCCTGGCGCTGGGGGGGGGGCGGCCGCGGCGGCCACACCCTGTGCTGCGAGGGTACTGTCAGGGACCGCACAAGGCCCTGGGCGAGGGGCGCGTGGGAAGAGACAGGAGGGTCTTGCAGCTTCGCGTTGCTGAAGAGCCAGGGCTCCAGGCCACTTCCGCTGCCCCTCCTGGGGCCGGTGTCTGTCCCTGTGCTGGGCGTGCTGGGCGGGGAGGGGGCGCTGCTGACTCCCGGGCGGGAAGCAGCAAGCCGGCACAGCACTGCAGCCGGCATTTCGCTCTGAGCTCTCCCATCTCTCCACCGCTGGGGACAGCCAAGCAGGGTGGGGACGCGGGGCAGGGAGGCGGGGGCTTCTCCGAGGAAGGAGTGGCGGGTGGAGAGTAAGTGGGAGGTGGCCAGGCACAAGCAGTGAGGGGAGAGCGCGGGCTGTGGGGTCGCAGCACCTGGGCGGTGTCAGCCCCGCCGTTTATATTAGCACTTACTGATGTCCCTATTCGTGATGACTGCCATCCGTTTAGCCCCTGCTGTGTGCCAGGCGCTGGGCTAAAATTCTGCGCATCTCAGCTCACGATCCGCGCAGCGATTCTGTGAGGCGGGCTGAGGGACGATCCCCATTTCCCAGACGCGGGGAGGTACGAGGCACCGAATGGCCTGTCGGCGCCCCCAGGTCTGTCGGACGCCATATTCCAGTGCCTTCCGAAGGGCCGCTCCTTCGCCAGGCGCTCTGGAACGGCGCGGGAGGAGCCTCCTGTCTTCCGTTTCCTGAGCGCCAAGGCCTTGCCGGTGAGAGCCGGCAGCTGAGAGCAAGGCTGGTCCCGCCGGCGGTCCCAGGGGCGGGCGGGGCACCGTGGAGTGACAGATCCTGCCTCAGCCCTCCCGGCCCTCTGTCCCCATCTCCCCGCGCCTGCCCTGCCTGCCCCGCACAGCTCTCTCTGACGCGCCTTCCTCGACTCTCTGCCCTAACTTCCCCACTTTTTTAGGGGGTATATTTTTAATCCGTTTTTGATCCCCAGAGAACTTCGCACTCTCGAGTTGTAAATGCGTATTTAGTGCAGCACATCTTAACTGAGGTAGAAATTCGGACGGTGAGAAGAGTCACTCAGGATACAGCGTTCCTGTTGACGGGACCCTCTCGTCACTCGCCCGCTCCCGCCCCCCTCCACGCCGGGCCTGCAGACTCCCGCGTCTGCGCCACGCTGGCGCGGCTGGCAGCCCGCTGCCCTGGGTGGCGTTGCCGTGGTTTCCACGTGGCTGACGCACGCAGCCGCGCTGGCTGTCTGCAGACTCCGCGGAACGGACGACGGGGTCGTCCGGCAGATGCGGCAGGGCGGTTGGCGCCCGGCTGCGGGTTTGAGTGGGAGAGGGGCGGGGTGCGAGGGCGGGGAGAAGGAGGCGTGGGGACTTCGCGTTGCTGGTTCGTGTGCACAGCCGCCGCTTGTTTTAGGGACGGATGTGATGCTGCTTGAGGACTACACACCACCTGACGACAACCCTCCCCCCCACTGCACGTGCCCGCCCAGGAGAAGGAGCTCGGTGACATTCGAGGATGAAGTGGAACAAATCAAAGGTGGGTCTCTGTGACCGGTGGCTTCAAGAGAACAGGGGAGAGGGGAGGATGACAGAGAAATTCCTGGGCCCAGCCCTGCCCCCGCCCCAGAGCCGATTCCTGCCCTCCTCCCGGCCCTGCGGGTGTCGCCTGAGTCCTGGGCAGACAGTGGCTTCAGGCTCCCCCCACACGGAACCCACATTCTGGGTCACATCTCCTCCCTCTGGAGGTTGTCTGGTGGACAGAACGGTCGCTGAGCCCTCTTTCCCTGTTGTTTTTTTTGAGACGGAGTCTCGCTCTGTTGCCCAGGCTAGAGTGAGTGCCGTGACATCAGCCTAGCTCACAGCAACCTCAAGCTCCTGCGCTCAGGCGATCCTCCTGCCTCAGCCTTCCGATTAGCTGGGACTACAGGCATGCGACACCGTGCCCGGCTAATTTTTTTTTTTATGTATTTTTAGTTGGCCAATTAATTTCTGTTTTTAGTAGAGATGGGGTCTCGCTCTTGCTCAGGCTGGTCTCGAACTCCTGACCTCGAGCAGTCCTCCTGCCTCAGCCTCCCAGAGTGCTAGGATTACAGGTGTGAGCCACAGCGCCCAGCCCCCTTTCCCTTAGTTTCATTCCCGTGTGGGTGATGCGTGGTTAGAAATCTGAACCTGCCCCCTCTGAGCCTCAGTTTCCCCCTGTGGAAAGTGAAACAATGGCCCAGGGAGTGCGTCTGTTGATACTTTCCTGGAGCAAAAGCTGCCATCCTGCTCGTCTGTTGCCCTTTCTGAAGCTGCGGTGGCTCTCGAGTCCTGCGAGGGGGACGGCCCTGCCCCTGGTTCAGCCCCTGCGTTTCCTACCCCGTCTGCTCTCAGCCCACCCCCAGCACCCTTGTCGCCTCTCGGACATGCTAATTAGGAGGGTGGCGAATGACCCGCCCAGGCTGCCCTCGGAGCAGTGAGGACAGCCACCAACATGCCTGGGCTGGGGGCGTGGCACGGGAGTGCAGGGACTTTAAGACCTAAGATCTTCAGAAACGCTGACGGTGGAAATCAGCGTTCCCGTCAGAGTTAGTTTCGTAATTAATCACATCTCCGGAGCTCAGAGCGAATGGAGGTCAGAGGGGTGGATATCAGAGCATCCACTTCACTGGCAAAGCACATTCTAGAACAGAGCTTGGGCTGCCAGCCTCGTGGGTTTTGCAACGTATCACCCTTCACAGAATATGTGCATCGAACCCCCGCCCACACAGCGCAGCTTGCCCCATTGCGCCTGCCTTATGGAGGTGGCAGTCAGAGAGCAAGGCCCTGCCAGGGGAGTCCCCTCCCCGAGAGTGAGTGGCCGGGCAGAGGGCGGCCAGAGGCCCCTCCACGCTTGTCCCTCTTGGAGTGTGGGCTGCAAGTCGCCTACTGTCCAGAAGACGTGAGGAGGAGGGTAGATGGCTCCCCCGGAGATGTCCAGATGGGCGGTGTGGCTGATATAAAGGATGACAGGGCAGTGGGCGCCACACGGAACAGCCACCTCCTCACGTCTGTCCTTTTAGTTGTCAGCGGTTCTAATCCTCGGTAGCAGCTTGATCCTTTAATGTCACGTCCGACCCTGAGGTTCTCAGCGACCTTGGGGAAGCTCTGAGCAAGTGTGGAGAGGAGAGAGATGACACTCGGTTTTGGAGGTTTGTAGCTGTAGATGTTACCCTGCTTTAGGGAGCGAAGGGACCAGAGGATGTTTTCAAAGATGGAAAAGTTCTGATGAATAATGCTAGAAAGAATTTATCAGGCCTTCCTAAGCAGCTTAGAAAGAGTGATCTCGCCGAAGGATCGCAGTAACCCTGTGAAGCGAGAGGGGTCTTATACCTTCTCTTTTCAGTTGAGGAAGCTGAGGCTAGACCACATCACTTTTCTGAGGTTTCCCGGGCAGAGGGTTGGGGAGCCAAGGCTTTTACCCTAGGGACTGTGACTTCAAAACCTGTGCCCTTGCCCTCCATTTGTGTCCCCTCCCCGCGGCCGCTGAGCCTCAGCAGGCACGTTCCCAGGGTGGTGGCTGGTCCAGGCTCCTCGGCTGACCTTTCTTTCTTCTGCCTTCTCCCTCAGAAGCTGCCAAGAACTCCGTTCTCCACGTGAAGGCCGAAGTACACAAGTCCTTGGACAGCTACGCAGCCAGCCTGGCCAAAGCCATCGAGGCTGAAGCCAAGATCAACTTGTTTGGGGAGGAGGCTCTGCCAGGGGTCTTGTTCTCGGCTCGGGCCGTCCCGGGCGCTGGTTTTGGGGGCCGTCGAGGCAGCAGGACTCTCGCGAGTCAGAGGCTCCAGCTGCAGAGCATCGAAGAAGGGAACGTTCTAGCTGCAGAACAGAGATGAAGGCCTGGGGGTGGGCTGGGGCCACGAGGGCCTCCCGTGCCCGTCTGTGCCAGCGCCCGGGGCGCGTCCCTGTGCGCAGTGGGCCAAACACGGGCGCGAACGTCTGCTGTGCAGCCACAGGAAAAGGACTGAAAATCACGCCTGCAGCCCATGACCTCAGCGTCCGCCTCGAGACTGCATGTGGGCGTCTCTGAGGTCCCAGTGATGGAGCCAGAAGCATCTAAAGCAAAAAAAAAAAAAAAAAAAAAAGCAGGTGGCAGTGTGGCCCTGGCTTTTTGGGAGGTGGGGCACAGAGGAGGACTAGAGACCTGGGGCTTGGAAGGAAATCACCGTATGGATCAGCTTCTCTTCACAGCCTGTGTCCTGGGGGTGCGGCCACCCTCTGTCCCCGAGGCCTCAGGCGGGGGACCCTTCCCAGTGCACTTGGAGGATGGCCCTGCAGTTCTCCCCAACACAGCGTCGTCCCCACGGCCTCTGTGTGGGCCGTCGGCTCTAGACTAAGTGGCCCGCAGAGAGAGCACCCAGGAGCAGAGTGCCCCGGAGTGACTTCCCACACCGCCCGTCCTGCCTAGGAACTGGCCCTCAGCGTCGCCTGCAGTGGGTACTCTCGGGGGGCCGCCCACGAGCCTCTGAGGACGGGGGCCCACCTGCCCCCTTCCTCTACTGACAGATTCTTTGGTATTTCAAAAGAAGGGCGAAACCACTATGCAAGATAGGAGGAAGGGGCAGGTACCATATGTGTTTCACTTCCAGAATACAAAAGAATCCATTGGTTAGGACATACCGCTGTTTTACCAAGACTAACGGGGGCCGTGGTGGCAAGCACAGCCAGGAAACCGATCCTGTTGTATTGACAGGAATCCCGTCCCCTGGGAAAGCCTCACTGAGTAGCTCCTGTGTGTGATGTCTGAGTGACCAGTGGAAACAGCTGGCCGCAGTGGCACAGGGCAGACTCCCCCGTTACAGCCCGGGGCAGCTCAGACAGGACAGCAAGAGCACTGGGCCCGGAGTCAGCAGCCTTGGTTCTTGGCCCAGCTCTGCCTTCGTGTGCACGCTCGTGTCATTTGGGACATCTTGTCACCTCTCTAGGTCCTCTGTAAAATGGGAAGGGGGAGTGGGGAGTTGGATTGAATGGTTTCCAAGATCATTTCCAGCTCTGACCTTTGATATTCTCTGAATTTGTAAATTAGAGGTAGGAAAAAAAACCCAAAAGTAGACCCGTGGACCAATATTTGTATAACTTCTGAGTGTAGTTCCCGGTGGATATACGAAGTATGGCCCAGTCTGGTTTCCGTGTCCTCGTCTGACTTGCGTGTTTGGAGCAGAGTCTGGACAGAGTGCCAGCCACCAGGACGCGTAAGCAGAGGGAGAAGGCCACCACCTCGAAAGTGGAAGTGGAGCAGCAGGAATGTGATTTGTGTGGTTAGACCTCACAGCTCTCCCCTCTGAGTGGGAGCTTCTGTTGAAGTCTGGGCTTGGAGAAATTGCCGTGGTGACTTCGGGAGCCTGTGGGCCTCCCCTTGTGTCTGCCCTTCAGCCTGGGACAAAATAATCCAAGTTCAGGACTTCCCTTGCCTTGGTCAGCAGAGGGTAGATTCCAAGGAGATCTTGCTGTGCCTGCTACTAGGTGGCTGTTCTAGAAAGTGAATTACCTTTGTGTTGCTCTCTTTGGGATCTAGCTATCTCCTGGTGAAGTAGTGTCTTTTTTGTGTGTGGCGGAAACAGTGGTTGCCTGGTCCCCTGGTCTGCAATTTACAAAAGGCCTTTCATGAGGCCTTGGGGTCCTTCTGTAGTGACTGAACTCGTCAACAACGACTGCTGCAGGTCATCTGGGTGCTAGGCCCTGGCCTGGGTTCCGAATGGTAGTGGGAAGGAGCAGAAGGCACGTTCACCTGTGGGTTCTGCTGATGACAAGTGCAGGTCACAGACTCTGCTCTCACTGCTGGGTTGCATTCCTAAGGCTGAGGGTAGTTTAGGTTTTCTATATATATTCTGTATATATATATATATATTTCTTCTAGCACGTGTCTAGTTTTTGAAGGGACCATGTTTCTGATCAACTAGTACATACAGAGGTAGAATAGCGCAGAGAGACCTTTTCCTCTGGGATGTGTCGCCAGGAAATTGGCTTGGAACCCAGGGTGGGAGAATGCTCTCCTGACTGCACTAGGCTGGGCTAGATCTAGGGCGAGAATCCCGAGGCATCCCCAAGTCCCCACTGGCTGACCCCCGACTAGGTGGAATATAATAGGATTTAATCTAAGCCAATCTAGAAATGCTGCATTTCACAAAAGGATTCATTGTGTTTACCCCTTTTTATTTAAACCGAGGCCCATTCAGTCACCTGCCAGACAGACACTGCACGTCCACTGTGTGCAAAGCCCCAGGCTAGGCGCCGTGGGCAGTAACGCCAAAGTGTTCACTGTAATTCAAGGAGAGAGACCTGTGCGATACAGATTCTACTAAGTGGCAAAGTGAAGCGGTGGTTATAGAAAGAATGGTGGTCTCTCCAAATAGGGAGTTAGGGCTCCATGAGGTAGGTGACGGTTTGAGCTTAGTCTTGGAGGCTGTTTGGCAGCTAGAACCATCTTTTGCATATTTCGGAATTCGAATTTTCCTCGATTCAGCTTGAGAGAGGGAGTGGGCATGGGGAGGGAGGGAAAAGAGAACCC
Source organism: Mirza zaza (assembly GCA_008750895.1). Lineage (NCBI taxonomy): Eukaryota > Metazoa > Chordata > Mammalia > Primates > Cheirogaleidae > Mirza > Mirza zaza. The sequence continues at coordinate 108,633 of VSMD01057547.1, read as the reverse complement.
CCCCACACACAGAGGCATTTTTAAGGAAATCTGCCGTTAGTGCGGAAGGTCAAAACCCCAACTTCCCCCACTGAACCCAGGCTCCTTAGCTGTAAACTGCCACACAGTGGCAGGCCCAAGGCCTTCCTGAAGGGACCCCATGGACAGTGGCAGGTGGGACATTTGGTTACTTGTTGGCTTAAATACCTCAGTCTTGTGTTTTCCGGTTTTGACAGGACCATGGTAGGGCTATTGCCCATCTCTGCTTGCATTGAGATTTCCACCTGCCTGGGGTCCTGTGCTGTGCCACAGGTACCAGCTTCCAGGTTTGGGACTGTTTTGACCCAGAAGGCATTGGGAGGGCCACACTGCAGGGCACACAGCTCAACACCTAGCCTTTTCCCTGGCCAGGGGCATCAAGACTGGAGATCAGGACCTTAGCCACTAGGTGGCAGCAGTGAGGCTATGACGAGCCAAGGAGAAACTGACAACGTGTTTGCTTCTTGCTCTGCACGCCTTTGCCATGACTACAGTCCTCAGCCTGGGTGACCTTGGATCACCTGGTTAACCTGCTTACGTGTGTGACCTTCATTTGAGTTCACAGGTGCTGCCACTACTCCACTGCGTGATTTTAAGCAAACCACTGCTCCTGGAGAAGCAGAGTTGAGGAGCATGAGACAAGGGACATCTGCTGCCAGTGTTCTTTGATTCTCATTTGAGGAGTTGCTCTGTGGTCTTTCTGCAAAGCATTGAGCAACCAGTGAGCCTAACTCAGTATGTGCAATAGGCCAAGGAAGTTTGGGTTGGGACAGGAGAGGGAGGACAATCGCTTTGATACGAGAGATTGTTAGTCTGTTGAGGTTTAACTAGACGAATATTTTGCCATGCGGACAGTATGTGTCTGAGATAGATGCCTGCAGACTAGAGATGTACCTTTGGATGGACCATGGCATACACTCACGACTGTTCAGCCCCGGGCTCTGGCTTTGTCCTGTGTGGAAGGAGCTGTGAGGGTGACGTGGCTGTAAAATAGGAGGCGAGGGACTAGCACGTGTTGAGCGCCTACTGTATGCCTGACCTGTCGGACCTCTGAGCGCTTGTTCTGTGCGAGGCACTGTTGGGTGCTTCCAAGTGCGTTGTCTCATTTCACTTCAGTGTGAATGTGACATAGCAGAACAGCGCGGGTTGGGTGTGGCTGTGAGTTCAGGTCCCACGCTGCCGTGTACTAGCTGAGTGTTGGACAAGTTACTTAGTGTCTCTGCATCTCGGTTTCCTCGTCTGTAAAATGAGGTTTGAGAATAATCTCTTTCTATGTGGGCACACACAGAAGTCCAGGGAGGGCTCCCTTCCAGGCTGACTGTGTGGGTCACAAGAGGAAATCCTTGAGAAGCACCCAGCACAGGACCTGGGGCGCAGTGGAAACCGAGCCCCTGGCATTTTTTCTCAGCAGCTCCGTGAGGGAGGAGCGCATTGTTGTTTTACACGGATCTTAGAATCTTAAAAAGGTAACCGTTATTACCCTAGATTGGAGGTGTTAAGGGTTGCTGCCGTAGGAATTGCCATGTTTGTTGTACAGCACAAAAGGACTTTTGGGAAAGAAGGGATGTGGTGAGGAGGGGAAGGCAATAGAGAGGAGGGAGGAAAGGCTAAGCAGCTTTTGAAACGCAAGAGGTTTGGGGGAGCAAAAGTGAGCTTTTCTATTAAAAATGCCTGTCTTCCATGCTACTGGCTTGTTTGCACAAAGATAAAATAATTCTAAATATTGCCCTAAATGGCTGTCGAACCCCAGAGCCCAGTGTAGAGTCCCAAATCACAGCACAAATTTGGCCTTGATCTTCCTTACAGCCGAGAAGGGACATTCTCCCTTGGTTGCTAAGGACAGCTCTGTCCTGCAGTGACAGATGACTCCTTGGCCGTGGCTCCTGGGTTCACAGAATCTGTAATCTTCCAAGCCTCTGAGGGAGGAGTCAGGGCAGGGTAGGAGTCCAAGCTCTATCCACAGTGTACAGGGAACCCCAGGCTTCGAGGCAAATTAGTCTTCACCCTAAGGCAGTGGGAAACGGCTGTGACCAGCCATTTATGCCTACAAGAAGGAGCAGAGCCATGCCATCCTTGTGGGCTGGTGAGAGGGGATATACAGAATCCAGGATGCCTAGGAAATTGGGGTCTCAAAGTGAGTTAAGTCAGAGTCAGGGCCAAACTCCAGGTCTAGGCCATGGGCGGAGGGAAGGAAGGAGCAAGCCTTATGGCTCAAGGAGGATGAGGGATAGTTAAAAGTCATTTATAGCATAACAATCCGGCTGGCTTTGTTAGATAGGCAGAAAGAACTATTGTAAACCAAGGAGCTTGGGAGATAACTAATACCTGCTGGCCAGACCTAAAAACACTGAAGGCTCAAGAAAAGTGATTGGATTCACCAGAAAGTATCCAGTAAATACTTTGGATTCCAAAGTATTTCCAATATGTTGAAAATATTCCTTTGAAAATATCAAAGCGCAAACTCAAATATGCACAAGATTACAAAGAGCACAATTTTTGTCAGTGTTAATTTTAGTACGAGAATATAATACACAGAACCGTGTTCGTTTCCCTCAGAAAATATTTTCCTGAGCAGTGTTAATAGCTTAGGAATTAGAAGCCACTTGTGTTTTTCCTTTGGACACCACCGTTTTGAAATACCACTGCCACAAATCACAAGCCAGCAGCCCTCCTGGAGGAACAGCCACCCCAGGGACTGTCACAGGCCCGGGCAGGCAAGACCATGCCGCCTGCACACTTAAGGGACACGCCTGTGTTGTGCTGATAATGACTCGTAGATGCAGAATTGGTTAAAAACCAACCTTCAAAAAAATGAAAAGCAAAAAACCAAGCTAATCCTGAAATATATTTAACTTGAAGTCTCTGGATGACTTTTTTTTTAAAGATTTGAAAAAGTTTAGGATTATTATAAGCCAATATTTATAAACAAGTAAAAGTGTACTTAGAATAGTTTTGTTTACCTGATTAAATGTTTTTGGTACATGTACAGCTGTGGAAATTGTGAATTTGTACTTGGACTTGTGATCTGTGGGCTTTGGTGGGAGCCTCTCCTTTTCCCTATTTTCTGCAGCCATGTCCCTATTGCTGGCCTCCCTTCCCACAGGCTGCAAAGAGGAAGACTGAGCAGGAAGGGGCAGACTAGCAGAATTGGGGGAGGGGGCGGGGGAAAGACTCCCATAATAAAGTCACCTGGAAATATTCATCCAGCTGTTTTTCATAAATTTCCCCAAGACAAATTCATACAGTATTATTAAATGACCTACTTCTCACCATGCCCAAGAAACACTTTAACCCAAAGTTTTTAAAGGAAGTTTAATGAACATCAGTGCTGTATCTGTCTACCTAGATATAGATATATTCTCCATCCCATAATCAATGTTAAAGACAGGGCAAGTGGCGGATTATCACCACCTTTGAGACTTAGAACCACCTCAGGGCACAAAACCTACCGCCTTTACCTGACCCCCTCACCTGCCACAACTAAAGTCATCTTCCTTTTTCTGAGTGGGTTGGTGAGTCTTAAGGTCCAGGTGCCTAACTTTCTAGGCTGTCTGCCACAGACACTGAGTCTTGGAAGCGGCCAGGACTTGTTAATTCTGCCCGTGTAGATTGCATTCTCTTTGCTGCTTCCTGACTGCTTGTCTGACATGCCCTACTGAGCAACAAACAATACCAAAGCTCTCTGCAACATTGCTGTGGGCAGGAGACCTAGTTCCTCTGACAAATTCTTTTTTAACAAGTAACTTTCTTAGAGCAGTTTGAGGGTCATAGCAAAATTGAGCAGAAAGTCCAGAGTTCCCACAGGCCCTGCTGCCACATGTGCATCCTCTCTTCCCCCATCAACATTCTGTGCCAGAGTGGGCAAGTACCATTTTGATTTTCTTCCATTGCTTTTCCTACTCCTTGACCCCACTGAGCCCTCCAGTAACCCGTTGTCAGCTTTCCAACACCCCTTCATAGTATATACATGTTAGTTTGTTACAGTGGAAGAAATGACATATTGTGTGCCTACAGCAGTTGTTTCAATTATCCTGTACAGCCCCTCAACCTCCATGGCTTCATGTGGCCCTAACGCAGCCCTTAGCACATAGGTGGGGCAAACATATCCTCACTTTAGGGAGAAGGAAACAAACCCAGAGAAATTTGATGGCTTGAGCAGGGCACATAACTAATTGGGAACCAGAAACTAAGACCCTTGTGCTTTCCAGAAACCATGCAGTAACCTATTTGGCTAAAGCTTATTTCTTTACCCCTTTGACCATTTGCCATGTTTTCTAACATAGATACATATGTGCCTTTGTCCAGGTAAGAGGTATACGTTGAGATGTTTAAGTCCAGTTGAACTTCCTGAGTGACCTGAAGAGTTATTTTTCCTCTATACAAAAAACTAATCTGTCTTCTCTCAGCAGCAGGTGGCTCTGGGTTTGCCGCCATCTTGCGGGGATGAGAGATCCTGCTTTCTGTATGGAAGAGGGATGCTCTGCTTGGCTACACCTGTGAGGCCATTTGTGGCCCAGTCAGGGAATATGTCTTAGTCTTAAGTGTCTTAGTCCCTTCTCCCTAGGATATTTAGATTCTTGAAAATAATAGGAATATTTCAACTAACTGCCAATTAAGCAATAAGAGGTATATTACTTTCAACAAGTAATAGGGCAGCTGTTACAGCAAAAACAAAAGCCTCAATAGAGAAGCTCAGGGTTGAGAATGACCCTGGCAGACCATCAGATTTGGTATTGGCACTCACCTTTTAGCTACTGTGTGCCATCACTGATGGTCTGCTATCCACCTCCAGAGTGTCCCCAAGGCTGGTGCTGCTGGTGACGGACTGACGGACGAGGTATCATGTGGATCTATGGCTCTGACCTTGACAACCCCAACATTTTCTTTCTTGTATCAGTGTTATCATTTTGGCAGCACTGGATGGCTGTCTCGAGATGAGTACAATGATCAGTGTAAGCATGTAATTCAGTTTCTTCTCCAACTGTTGGTTGGCAGGGAGGTATAGTGAAGATAGTCGCTGGCTGGACTGTAGATCACAGAGAAGCTGCTGGGGTTAGTTTCTGTCCTTCACAAGTAAGACAGTTTCCAAGAGCTCACTGATTGGAAACTCAAAGAAAGACATTTCCCTAAAAAAGCAAGAATCAATATGCCATCCCAGAAACTGTAACAGCAAATGCTAAGTGTGTGTGCATGTGTGTGAGACAGAGAGACAGAGAAAATAAAAGTGAGTGTGCCTTTGAAATCATCCTTTTGGACCATTAAACACTGGACACATTATTCTGTCGTGCTTGCTTTTTTGCCTTCAAGGTATCATGAGGCAGCAAACCAACTCATTCCCACCTGGCAGGTCTGGCTTCTGAAGGAGGCTTTGGACATCAAGAAAGTAGCAAAAAGAAGCCACGGATGTGTGATGTACTATGCTCATTTGGATAACAAGACGAGGAAAGAATTTAGAAAGCATATACTTTGGTATTGAGAAAAGATTTAATTTTGTGAATGGATTAAAGAGATGTGAGCATGTGATCAGATTCAGGGAAAGACACCAACAGAATGAAAATTTAGGAGAGGGGAGGGAGAATGACTGAAGGGTTAGGTCTGCAGAAGCAGTTTCAGGCCACAACCTATATGACAACTAGGCCTGAGTGTAGATGACTTGAATGGATGCAGATACTATAGTTAAGAAGACCGGAAATTAGAAGACTGGATGGTCAGCAACTTGCAGTGAAATCTAGAATTTGGAGACAGAGGTAGGCCTGAAGCCAGTGCCTTCAAGACTAGTCTGTGCTAATATGTAAACTATCCATGGTGCTCTCAGTGATTTTTGCTTGAAGCCTCACTCCTGTACTTGTGTCATGAGGTCCCACTGATCATGAGAGATGAGGACTGGAGGTGAAAATAAAGTACAGTTGGCCCTTGAATGATATGAGTTGAACTATGCGGGTCCACTTGTACATGGATTTTCTTCTCCTGCCACCCCTGAGACGGTAAGACTAATCCCTCCTCTTCCTCCTCCTCCTCAGCCTACTCAACATGAAACCAGTGAGAATGAAGACCTTTATGATAATCCACTTAATGAATAGCAAATATATTTTCTCTTCCTTATGATTTTCTTCAATATATTTTCTTTTCTCTAGCTTACTTTATTATAAGAATACAGTATATTATATATGTAACATACAAAATATGTGCTAATCAACTGTCTATGTTATTGGTATGGCTTCCAGTCAACAGTAGGCTATCAGTAGTTAAGTTTTGGGGGAGCCAAATGGCATGCAGATTTTTTGATGGTGTCCCACCCCAGTGTTGTTCAAAGTTCAACTGTACTTTTTAGAAAGGGAAATGAAAAAAGCCCTTCTATGTGATTATCCCAAGAAGTCAAAATAGAAAGGTTATTAAATCTAGAAAAGAATAGAGAAAAATAGTCCTCTTATGCTGCAGAAAAGATTGGAAAACGTGGGTCAAAATAGCAAGGCATTAAATAAAAAGTCAAATTCAGGGTATCTTAAAACAACCAACTTCTTTAATTAGAAAGCAACAAACATGCAAATGGCAAGTGTAGAAATTTATTTGAACCAATATTTTCACTATAATGAAAATTACTCTTCAACATTGATCCAAGCTCCCACATCTGAAGGTTAGGGGAAATATTGCACTTTGCATTTTCTAGCACTCCTCACACACGGCAAAAAGTTTTAAAAACATTTTGCTAGTTTTGTTTTACATTCTCCCAAATTCATGCACACAATCATTCCAAACCAATGTTAGGTTATCCCCCCAAAAGGGGAAAACTCCAAAAAACCACAATCTTAAAATTGCACTAAAGCTCTGTAAAGAAAAAAATATAATAAATGTCTTATACAAATTTCAGAACATCTAAGTGCTTGCCAAAAAGAGTTGATTATTCCTCATCCTCATTTTCGTTCTCCTGACCAGAGCCTTCTGATCTGTCACCCTCCAACCGGTCTGGAAAACAGATATGAGGATCACAAAAAGAAATACTTTTAGTATTACAATTATAAATAACTTACAATGCCTTTTATTTAAAACTAATTAAAATATATATAATTCAACACATCAATATGTAAAAATCAGTTCATTCACCACTATATGTAGACAAGTTGTTGAGGCAAATAAAATAAAGAACACACAGTATTATTATTTTTGAATATGCATGTAATTCTAAAACATAAAAATTAAAAAATACCCCTAAAAATCCTGATATATTATGTTCTACTGCGGTAGTTTTCAAACAGTGTTCTTTGGACTCTAGGTCTAAGGGCGTATATCAGGTGCTACTAAAAGAAATGAGGAGGCGGCTGTGTGACAGAGAATATAGGGACCACCACTGAGGATTTGTGTAACTGTTTGTAAAAAGAGTTTTTAAAATTAAATACTATGTTCCAGGCATTGTGCTAAAAACTGAGGATACAATGGTGACCCAAATAGATGTAGTTTCTGGCCTTAAGGAGCTTATCTAGGTTAAATACTCAACTGAGTATATAATTACAAACTCCTGTGAGCGAGCACAGCCTGTTCTCTCAAGTTTTCATGATTTACACTTGCTATTCCTCTGCTTGGGACGCTTTTGTCCATTCTTTGGCTACAATGATTCTGTTTACTCATCTCAATACAACTATTGCCCCCTTTGTGAAACTTTTTCAAATACCCCATCTACAAAATTATGAACTCCCTCCCCCCATGTTCCAGAATATATAAATATTTTTTTAAGAGACAAAGTCTCACTCTGTCACTCAGGCTGGAGGTGCAATGGCTATTCACAGGTGTGATCATAGCTCACTGCAGCCTTGAACTCCTAGGCTCCAGCAATCTTCCTGTCTTGGCCTCCTGAGTGGCTGGGATCACAGGCATGAGTGACTGTACCCAGCCAGAATATCCTCTATGAACTTTATAATGATGATCCTAATTGCAGTAATAGTTGTTTGCATGTCTTCTTACAGACCAGACTGTTAGCTCCTGAAGGGTGGGAGTTATTTCTTTTTATCTTTACATCTTCAGAGCCTGGTATAGGATGTTCAATGAAGGTTTACTGAATAAATGAATGTAAGTTTTATGAAGGTAAGATATATTACAGTAGAGTATATGAAGTAGGCTACAGCATAAAATCACTACCACCACTAGGATGAACTAGGATGTTTCTGCCACAGAAACACTTTCCCAAGGTAAACATGGAAATATTAAGGTTTAAGATGTAAGGGAAACAGATCAGTTCTACTGTCAATATCAATTACCTACAAAGGCTTAAACACTCCCACTGGATGAGAGGTTAACAGCACCAAGGACAATATACAGAAGCGAATATGTTTAATGTCCAAATGAATTAGATTAAATCTCCTGTATGCAGACTTCAATCCAATGTCAAACCATAAGATTATGTAAGATTTGTAATCTTAATTATAAATTTCAATTATTATTACCATTATATAAGTATTTAATACACATTTGTAAAATAAATGAACAAAATAAGATTTGAATAGACCTTCATAGATTAATAAGGAATCTAAACACAGTGGAAGAATTTCTGACCAATAAAAGGCTACCTAAAGGATGTTAGTTTAAAAAAGATTACATTATTTTATTGTGTAATGTACTTTCAAGAGAGAACAAAACATTAAAAGTTGCATGAATGGGAATCTTGGGTATGATTAACTATTTCAAGAAATCTATTTTGTCATATTAGTGAAGCATGAGGAAGCAGTATTAGCCTGTTTCAAAGTTTGTAGACTTCTTACCCAAATTTCTTTTGGTTGTTAGACTATAAATGAAGATAGGAAAATAAAAGGTTAAGAAAAAATGTCATAGTCTTTAAATCAGGGTATGTGTAGTAGAGGTCAGAACTCTGCCGTACAAGGCATGCCTCAGAGAGACAAGTGAGGGCCAAGAATCTCTATGATGGGTCACAGAATAATTCCCAGTGGCTTCTGGAATGAAGAGGGCAGAATATAGTTGTTCTATCCTGAAATCCAACTCATTTAACTATACTGTATAGCCACCTCTCTCAAAATGTAAACCCAATTTCTAAGAAAAAATTAAATAAAATTTGTTTGCAAAGTGCTACTGAAGTAATAAAACTGTAAAGCAGTAACACACAAATCTCTAGTTGGCAATTATGGACCAAGGAGGTCTGAAGAACAATGTATTTTTTAAATGAAAACTGGAAATAAGACTCACTTCTATATACATGATTTTTCAAAAGTAGACAACACCAAATTTCTTTTTCAAATAAGGTTTACATTTGTGTAAAGGTTCCTTTTATTTTCTACTGGAATAGTTCTTCAGAAAATTATTTTTGGCTGGGGAAGATATGGCATGAAGAGATACTAAGTTTGCAGGGGGGAGATGTAGATAGGAAAATTATTCCCTAAAGGAAACTTGTACTCCAAAAAATACTGTTGTTATATTTTTTCAGGCTATCATTTGTGAAGAATTTATTTACTTTATTAAGAAAAATAATATAAAACTCACTGTTGGCTAGAGATTTGACACCAGAAGTTCATTTATTTATCAAATGATTCAACATTTACTGAGCAACTATTATGTGGCAGGCACTTTTCTAGGAGCTAAACATCTATTTGCAAATAAGACAAACTAAGTCTCTTATTTTCTAGAAGCTTACTTTCTAGAGGAGGAAGGTAGAAAACAAATGTATTTTTCTCTAATCTGTAATATGAGAGCAAATAAATGAAAAGTTAGAGTGATAAGTACTTGAGGAAAATAAGGCAATGAACAGAGAGTGACTAAAGTGAGAGGGACGATCTAAGGAAGACACAGAAAGCAACTTTAGATGGGTGGCCGTCGAAGACTGGTCTGAGGAAGTGACACTGGAACCGAGACCTGCACTGTATGTGAAGGTCTGGAGGCAAAGTCTTTCACAGAGAGTGCAAACAGTAAGTGAAAAGGTCCTAAATGCGCTAATAAGCTTGATAAGTTTGATGAAGAGAAGCCAATATGGCTAAAATGTAGTGAGCTAGGAGAAAGCTGGAATGAGTCAAAGCCAGAGGTTGGCAGGGTTCAGGTCACTGTAGGACTTTGTAGACCAGAGTAAGAAGTCTAGGTTTTACTTTAAGAGCAATGGGGAGCCCCCGAGAACTTTAAGAGGAGGTGATATAATCTATGTTTTAAAAAAGGGTTCAGCTGACTAAGGTCCATGGGGAAATCCAGTCTGCTTCTGTAAATAAAGTTTTATTAGAACAGAGTCACTACTATTCATTTACATACTATATGGCTGTTTTTGCATTACAGTGGCAGAGTTGAGTGGTTGCAACAGAAACCATGTGGCTCATAAAGCCTAAAATATTTAGTATCTGGCTATTTAAAGAAAAAGTTTACTGACTTGTGTTTTAAACGGATCCCTTTGGCTGCTGTGTGAAAATCAGATTGTATGAGAGCAAGAGTAGAGGCATGGAGACCACGGGTGGATAAATATTACATATATTCTGGAATGAAGTTAACATTACTTACTGATGGAGTGAATTTGTGCATGAGTTGATAAGTGAATGTGAACTTGATATGGTGACAGGCTCTGCAAACCCATCATGGAGAAAGAATAGCTATCCTGTGCCAAGGTCCAGAGGTATTAAGGACAAATGTCAAGAGATAATGCAGGGTTTTTATAAGACATGTTAACACATTTGGACTCTATCCTAAGAACATGTGGAGGTGCAGGAGAATTTTAAGCAGGGGAATAACTTGATCAGATTTTAAGATATTCTAGAAGATTCCAGAACGATCCATATACACCATCACCATCTTTCCAAAGCCTCTCAAAGCTTCTAGGGATATCATTACTGCCTTTACACCTCAAGAAGTGACCTAGACTAGAATTAGTGCATTATTTATGAGAATAATTCTGGTTGCTTTTTTAAAATGCAGAAGCTCAAACCCTATCCAGATAAAATGAATCAGAATCTTTAGGGGGTAGAACTCAAATATTTATAGTGTAAAAAGCCCCATAGGTGGTATGAAGAGGATCCTTCATTAAAAATCACAGTTCCAGTAGGAAGAAAGTATCTCACATCTATTCCCTGGACCTCCCAAAAAGCCTTTTGGAGTAGTGGATGGGTAGAGGTATCTAATGGATGGCTTGTGCTTATTTAACCAAAGCCCATTCTTAACTCTCCTGAATATGTACACATTATTGTGCTCAGACTACAGAACACTGAAGGGAAAGAGAGGAAAAGAGTAGCTAACTGACCCATCAAATAACTAGATATCTTAAGGATAAAAGCAGCAGAAATATAAACTCTTTTATTCTATCTAGTCTTTTTCATAAGAGAAGCAAGAGGATAAGCTGACTAAGCCAACTAGAAATTATCTATTTTTGATTGCTGGCAAAAAGAAATGAAAGAAAGGGAACTTTTATATTATAAAACATCTTATCTAATCCTAAAAGCAAAGGATAATAGTAGCTGTTGACTAAGAAGCCACTGCCACATTAGCACCTGTTTAAAATAGATTCTTGCAGAACTGGAAAGAGAAAAGTTTTCTATAGGAAAATCCTAGAGAAAGAGTCATCTAATAGATAAACTCTATAAGAGCAAGCACATTTTAAGAGTCATAATCTGCAAGTGCTTTTCTTTAAAATGTTGGTTTCTCACATCTGAAATCCAAATGAATGAATTTTAAGGGTTACTTTGCTGTTATTGAAATGGATCAAAAAATGTTATAGTGTTATAACAATTTAATACAGGAGCCCAAAGAAGTATTGCAAAAATATTTTGTTGGACTACTAACATTTTTTGTTTATATTCCAGGTTTATTTTTTGTTTTGATCAAGTGAAATTTTCTTTCTTTCCAGGAATAGTTAATAATTTCAACTCGAGGATTATTTTCTAACTCTTTTAATTATGAAAATATGAGGCATCTTTCAATTTTTCAGATATGTTACACATTCTCTCCTGTAGGGCTTACAAAAATACTATATGCTATTTGTTTTGAGTATTTATCTCTCCATTCCTCATTCTCTCTGAGGAAGTGATATTTAATCCACTGCTTATACAGACCTAAAGGATAAGTAGAAGTTATCTTAACAAAGAGTGAGGATGGGAGGGGACAGAATGATTATAAAAACCCTGAGGAGGGAAAGTATTTGGTATAGCCCCAAAATTCAAAGAAGGCCAGAGTGAATGGAATGGTTAGAGAAGAAAAGAATGTTGTAAATGAGCTAGAAAAGTTGTTTGCAATCAGATCATCCAGAGGTTTGCATGTCACAATAATGACTTACATATATTCCTTTAAGTAAAATTTATAGGTCAAAGGGGAGTAAGGGCTTGGAAGCTAGTTTCAAATTCAGGTTTTAACATTTACCAGCTGTGTGACCTGGGCTTAAGTGATTATAATTTACCTATGTTGTAAAGGGTCAGAGATAAATGATGATAAATCATGAAATGATTAGTATAATGCCTGATACAATGTAGTTACTCTATAAATGAGTACAGATAATATACAACATATGAAGCAATTTAATTTATGAAATCAATGAAGAGTAATAAACACTCTTATTTAATAAACATTTTGCTTATAATGGATATGGGACTGTTCCTATTGTTATGAATATAGATTATTCAATTCTTTTCTTAAATATTAGTTGTAATATATATATATTTTTTTGTGTGTGTGTATCTGTGACACTGAAACTCAGTATATCACCTAAAACAAAAAAATTGAAAAAGTACACTGAGGTATCTGTTTTATTTCTTAGCATATTACATTTATTTCTATCTGGGCTATGATTGATTTTGACCAAACCTACTATTAAAGTATATTCACTATAACATACCTTAAGGTTTATGGTATGGTCTTATACTCTAAGAAAAAGTTTTCAAGTGAGTGTCCTTTCATTTGACCATTTTTCAATAAACTTACTTCATGAGGAAATAAATTTACTGTGCTAAGATCAAGCACTCACAAAAATCCTAGTTCAGAAGTCAAGCTGCCTTCATTTTGTGACATTAAGGAAATTATATAAATCCCTTTAAAGCAGATCTTAATTAACATGTTTTTCAAATATATGATAATTTTAATATTACACTAAAAGTTCCTACCAGCTCGGATATGATTCAGTGAAGCCAACATCCTCAACATGAAAGAGGCTGGAACTGTAATGGTGTTTCTAGTCTCTTCCAGCATGAGCTCGTTTCGAGTTATAACCTACAAGGCAAGTTAAACAACCATGTCAAAGACCATAGAGTAACTGTACCTTTTTCTTTAAAATTAGGAAAACAGCATAAAATTAGCAGGTCCTAGGAGAAATTACTTCATTCTTTATATGTATGATGTTTATATTTCTGCCTTAAGGCTACTCAATGCCAAATACCTACTTTAAAGTTGTATTTAAAGAAAGAAGATCAGAAAATACCACTCTTTCAACTGGCAGAAAGACAAAGGTCAGACTTTGAGGCCACTTAAAACATTCAAGAATTCAGTTTAGCTTTTACTTGTAATGTGTTTCCCAGAGCAGTCTACTTCGTGTTGTCTTATTAGTTTCCTCTATTGCAGAACTGATATTTCAGTGATACAACAGAGTTAAATTATTATCCCTGGGTCACTTGGATCCCTTGAGAAGATGTTACCTTTACTGATGCAAAGCAGTCTTGAAAAATAAACTTTGTGGCAAGAGTTAACAATGAATTGTCTTAAGTACTAAGAATAAGACCAAATGAATACTCATGAACATCTAGGGATCTAATGTTTAATCATGAGCAAAGGAAAAAAGAAAGAGGAAAAGCAAAGAACATGGTGAAGGAAAAAAAGGAAGAAAGAGAGAGCATGAGAGGAAGAGGAATGCTACTCTGATTAATAGTTCCTCAATGATCTAATAATCCCCAATTCATTAGGGTGCCCCAAAAGGCCCTTTATAATCTTGTCCCCACCTACATCTTGAGTCCAACTGAGCTACTTTTGTACATACACTCAGGCACACGGATGGTTCATTTACCTTATAATAACTTGGCATATACTGATCCTTCTGTTTCAAATACTCCTCTGCTCCTCTGCCTGGTGAATTACTACTTCTCAAACTCCAGTCCAACTCTTATGTTCTCTGTGAAGACTTTTTCATCCTACCTGTCCCATTTACAAAGACAGCTCTGCCCTTTCTACAGGCTTCCAAAACACTATGCATACACCTCTGACACTGATCCCACTACAGTATGTTCTGGTTGTTTGTTTACATGTCTGTCTTTCCCAGTTTGAGGGTAGGCCTTTCGCTTTTTAAATGCAGCACTTGTATACATCAAGTGTTTTATAAATGTCTATTCGATAAATGAAAATGTATGTGGGAACTGTGCCACAGACTGTCAACTTTGGTCTACAGTAGTGGTTTGCCAACTTACTAACATTTTTAGCAATGGACTCGCATTTTGAGAAGATATCTTATATGGAAACACACAAATAAAAACCCTGGTTGTTATCTGCTACATATGTTAATGTTAAAGAAAAAAAAGAAGTAAAAATTTAAAAAATTTTTTAATAAAAACAACAACAACAACAACAACAACAAAAAAGCCCTGGTTGAAGTTGGGAAGGAAAGGCCCAGAGTTCAGCCTTCCTATCATCTACCTTCCCTCTCCTAATCCCATAAGGAACCCAGAGTACCACAGAACTTAGTTTGAAAATGACTGCTTTAATAAGAAGCTTAAAAATCTTAAAATATAATTAAGAAAGGAAAAGATTATCCAATAATTTGTTCTTTTCTTTTTTGATTCTGAAAGAGAAAGTCCCATTTCCTGTTTAAGAAAAACTCTAAATAGAAAAATGGCTATGATTATGGAGAATAGCTATAGTAAAATTATTTTCTTAAAAGGACAGAATATTTTTGTGATTCTTGATTATAACAGCACAAACAGCCAAACCTATTTTCTTAAACTACAATATATCTAATCTGTTATTTCTAATAATTATTATAATTAGTAAGCTACTATTTCAATTTTATAAAACTCCCTAGTATTATAGCCATGTTTTTATTTTAATTTTTCTTAAAATCTGATCTCCTTAACTGCATTGACTTGTTTTATGTCAGCAACTAATAGTAAACTGCTTTGATTTTTCTTAGGAAAGCATTTTAGGAACAAACTGAAATATGTATAAATAATAAGTATAGTAAATATCTTACTTCATCAGCAAGTTTTCGATTAAAAATCCTTGACTCTTCTAGTGGTGACCAGATCTTTATGTCATAATCTATGCCAGATGAGGCTAGAACTAGAAGGAAAATTTACATGTTAATATAATGCTTAGAAACATGACACTCATTCCAGACATGCATATATTATGCATATGTGTATGTATACAGCAAAAGTGAGCTTGAATGGAAATTGTGCCTATACATATAACTGTTACTTGAAAATGTTATTTTGAAGATTTTCTAAAACTTACCCTAGAACATAAGACAATCTTGAAGTCACTCAAATTTCTGTCTTATTCATTGTTCTTTTATGAGATATATGGGCAATTTCACACAGAAGGCATCCAATGCTTTTGTTCTGATAAATTAATTCAGATATGTGAAGACTAAAAAGGACTGGAGGTTTAATTGGATAAGTAGTAAAAAGTTCAGTCATGTCAAACCTCTTATGGCTAATAAAATGTAGAAGAAATATTAGGAGAATAAACAGTTTAACCCATTTCCTTATGCTTTCTGCCAAAAGCAGATTACAGGTGCTTTTTGTTTTAAATCTAAGTAGAGCTATAATTTACTCTAGTGGCGCATACTAGGATAATTTGGACTATTCTTACAACATTAACAACTAGGAAAAAATTGGAGATGATGAATCATACAATTTTTAGTTGTTGCCCTATAAAAGATCATCTTACTTGGGTCAAATGGATGTGGCTGTAGGCAGTTTACCACATGATTATCGGCTTCCAAAAGCATCAAGTGCTCAGCAGTGTGCCGATCCCAAATGAAGATATGGCCACAGTCAGAACCACTCATTACAAAGTTAGCACCCCAGAAATTGGCTTCTTTTATCTAAGGGTTTAAAAAAAGTTATAAGAAAATTCAATTCAAAGTTATCAAAACAAAGAATTACGCTATTCTTATGTTCAAAAAACAAACTGGCTTAGAAAATAGTAAAATTAAAAACTGATGTCTTTGTCTTCTAGTTTCTTAAACTATGAGTATAGGGACTTTGCTTTGTTTAATGTTATATTTACAGTGTCTTAACACATTGCCACACTAGGAAAAAAAATTTTCCTTGGGGTCACAGTATTTTATTATGAAAATAGAATAAAAACTCTGAAAACAAAACAATCCTTTCTATTTTTTTTTTGAGACAGAGTCTCACTCTGTTGCCCTGGCTAGAGTGCCGTGGCGTCAGCTCAGCTCACAGAAACCTTAAACTCCTGGGCTCAAGCGATCCTACTGCCTCAGCCTCCTGAGCAGCTGGGATTACAGGCATGTGCCACCATGCCCGGCTAATTTCTTTCTATTGTTTTTAGTAGAGATGGGGTCTCACTCCTGCTAAGGCTGGTCTTGAACTCCTGAGCTCAAATGATGCGTCCGCCTAGGCATCCCAGAGTGCTAGGATTACAGGCATGAGCCACTGTGCCTGGCCAATCCTTTCTAATTTAATGAACAATTTGTTATTTTTAACTACGTTCTGTTTGTGAGTTATATGCAACTCATGTGGTGCTAGAATCAATTTTTATACTGCATGCCACATGAGTTGTATGTGACTCATAATATACTTTTAAATTTGTTTCTAAGAATTGAGTCTTTTGTTCCACAGGTATTTAGTTGTGTTTGGAGTGGACCAAATGCAGGGCTTCGCCCAGGGGGCCACCCATCATGTAATATGTATGCTACAGCATGGCAGCGTGAGTTGCCTGCATACCTCTCGGCTCCCAAGATAAAGAGACATGTAAATTAAATATGCTTCACAAGGCCCCAGGCTCAAAACTAGCAACAGTTCATAGAAAAAAGAAATTGTTTTCCTTTGTATGTTGTTTTGTGCCCAAAGAACAAACAGTAGCAATTTTTTCATTAGCTATTAGAAGCTCACATAATTGGGAAGGAAAGATGTAAACGCGGTCTGTGTGATATATTGGAATGGTTATGATGACATTTTATAGTGAATGCACAAGGATGAACCATCAGAAATCTTTGTACTTCAGATCAGGATTTAAAAAATCATTTTATTTGCAGTTGCTACTTTGCCATTTTTGGTGCTCACATTAAAGAAGGAACCACCAGTTTTGTTGTTACACGAACTACTATGATATTTACTTGTCCTCTCTTTTTTTATTGCTTTTCATAATTATTTTCATCCATTTAACTAGCAAAATATAAGGAATAGAAATTGATTATTTCTATTAATAATGAGTATCATTTTAAAAATGATTAAATTGTTACTACCAATGATATCTATAGAAAGAGCTAATTTCTTCCCCACCCTGAAGTTAATTTTTCACCTAGATCTTAAAGAAAGCAGATTAACACCTTGACGGCCAAACAACAACAAAAGTCAGAAACTTTTCCTCAGGGCCACAGTGTTTTATTATAAAAACAGAATAAAAACTTCAAGTGTATGTAATCTTAGCACTCTGGGAGGCCAAGGCAGGCGGATTGCTCGAGGTTAGGGAGTTTGAAACCAGCCTGAGCAAGAGCGAGACCCCGTTTCTGCTATGAATAGAAAGAAATTAATTGGCCAACTAATATATATAGAAAAAATTAGCCGGGCATGGTGGCACATGCCTGTAGTCCCAGCTACTCGTGAGGCTGAGGCAGCAGGACCGCTTGAGACCAGGAGATTGAGGTTGCTGTGAGCTAGGCTGATGCCACGGCACTCACTCTAGCCTGGGCAACAAAGTGAGACTCTGTCTCAAAAAAACAAAAACAAAAACAAAAACACACAAAAAAACCTTCAAATGTAACTTAAAGGTAAACATATTTATTCTACTTAGAAAAATGAAATGTATTGACTTCTATTCATTTAATCCATGTTTTTAGAATTAAATTGTCAATATTATTTGTAACAATAAGATCATTCACAAGTAATATTTTACATATGCTTCATGCGGCCCCGGGGAAAAAACTAGAGTGAGTTAAATACAACTCTCATGCAGTTAATATGTGAAAATAAATTCTATAGATACTTTTTGATAACTCAATGAGTATAGGAGGAGAAAAACACTTTCTAGATGTGAGGGGGGGCAGTAAGCATAACAGTTACACCAATCATCTCAAAAGAACTTCTTATTCAATAACTAATATTGCATTGGGTGAATTTTGGATTGCAAAAACCAGAAAAGACCTTAGAGATCATCTGGTCTATTCTTCTAATTTCATAGATGAAGAAATTAAGGTCTAGAGAGAAAAAGTGACTAAAACACATTTTCAATTGTCAATCTTTTTATTTTTATTTTAGCGTATTATGGGGGTACAAGTGTTAAGATTACATATATTGTCCATGCCCCGCCATCCCCCAACTGTCAATCTTTTTAAAAGGGTTTTTTTTTTTTTTGGAAACAGTCTTGCTCTGTTGCACAGGCTAGAGTGCCGTGGTGTCAGCCTAGCTCACAGCAACCTCAAACTCCTGGGCTCAAGCGATCCTTCTGCCTCAGCCTCCGGAGTAGCTGGGACTACAGGTGCACACTACCAGGCCCAGCTAATTTTTTCTATTTTTAGTTGTCCAGCTAATTTCTTTGTACTTTTAGTAGAGAAGGGATCTCGCTCTTGCTCAGGCTGGTCTCGAACTCCTGACCTCAAGTGATCCTCCCACCTAGACCTCTCAGAGTGCTAGGATTACAATATAGGCGTGAACCACCACACCCAGGCAAAAGAGTTTTAAAGTAGTCTTACTACATTTTGCAATCAACCTGGATTATATAAGTCCAAATCCTCTTCTCCCAAACTAACAGAGGTTGCTAATATGAGCTTAAAAAAATCTACTAGAAGTCTTTCAGGGAGACAGCAAAAAAGATGCAATGGTTACTGGCATAAGCTAAAATTTAAAAAAAAATCTACATATATTTCTTTAGTAGATTATGGTTTTATGGTAAAAAAAAAATGATCTTTCACAATATAAGACTAAAAGAGCCATGTTAATTTTTCTTTTTGAGACAGAGTCTAATTTTTTGTATATATATTTTTAGTTGTTCAATTAATTTCTTTCTATTTTTAGTAGAGATAGGTCTCGCTCAGGCTGGTTTTGAATTCCTGACCTCGAGCAATCCTCCCACTTCGGCCTCCCAGAGTGCTAGGATTACAGGTGGGAGCCACCACGCCTGGCCAAGAGCCATGTTTAAATAAAGAGATAACTGTGAAGGTTTAACAATGTAATATTGAAATAATACTGGCAATATAGAAGATAATCGTAATGGAAAAAACATTCATATTATAAACTGCAATTTCACCAAAGAATGCTGTAAGAATTTGGTACCATTGTCCTGGAGTTGCGATGGCCCTTGTAAACCATCTTTACTAGTGGCCTTCTAATGTTCAAAGTATCCAATTCTTCCATTTCTTTCCTTTCCTTTCTCCGCCTGAAGAACTCCTGAATGCGGGCAACAGCAGAGCGTCTATGAATTACATAATAAAACAAAATCCAAAAATAAATAAAAAAATTAACAAGACACTACAGGATGATAATGAGGAACTTTAAAATATAGTGAGTCTAGAAAATATTTAAACACAGTATCTCAATAAGGCACCCCCAACCAAAAGCATTAAGAGGCAGACACAGCAGTGAGATATCAGACTAGTCGAGTTACTACAACAAAGTATTTTAGTTAAGAGGTCACTTAGAAATTTGGTACTGGTTGAAAAGTAAAGGAAATAGCATGCGGCACACTGGTTTTTAAAGGGCTTTTGTAAAAACATAATACAGACAAAATTCATGTGCAATTTAACTACAAATAAATTATATTCAGTGTTCTTTCTTCTCCTCTTTTACATATTAGGAAAAGTAAAGGCATAAAGAGAAACAACAACAACAAAAAATCTAAGGGTAACATATAAAGAGTGGATAACATAAGCAGTGAATATACTTATATTTTGAGATTTTATTTAAAATATTGTCTAAAGATGTTCCAAGAACAGATTACTCAAGAAAAAGAGAATAAATATTAATATATAAGCAATAAGACAAGGACCTTCAAATAGCATCATTTCTTTATGAACGCTATACTAAAGATTTAGAACTAATGAGGCAGATTGTAACCTCTTAAGAACTAATTTGGTAACAGAATACCAAATTAGAACAAAGGACTAATATGAATAACAAAGGACTCTATTTTTTTGAGACAGAGTCTCCTTCTGTCACCAGGAGTACAGTGCCATGGAGTCACCCTAGCTTACAGCAACCTCAGACTCTTGGGGCTCAAGGGATCCTCCTGCCTCAGCCTCCCCAGTAGCTGGGACTACAGGTGTGGACCATCACGCCCTGCTAATTTTTCTATTTTTAGTAGAAACAAGGTCCGTCTTGTTCTTGCTCAGGCTGGTCTCGAATCCCTAAGCTCAAGTGATCCTCCCTGCTCAGCCTCCCAGAGTGCTATGATCAACAAGTCTGATCCACCACATCTGTCCCTAAATGACTCTTTTAAAAACTGATTTAACTATTAAAAGAAACTTCTCCTAACATATGATATTACTTAATAATTTTGTTAGCTTGAATTTGTTATTTAAAATATATTTTGACAAATAGGCCAAAAGTTCATAATATCTTAAAAGTTCACAAATCAGTAAGAAAAATGAATTTCTTAACAGATAAATGTACAAAAAGATGCTCAGTCTCACTAATAAGATAAAAATAAACAACAAATTTATGTCTTTTTATGTTTATCAGACTGAACAGATTTTTATGTCTATCAAGAGTGGCAAGAGTTCAGGAAAACAGGTACTATTGGTAGAAGTTTGAAAGTGGTTGTACATATTTAAAAAGCGTACTCTTTTATTGTAAATTTTCCATTGAAATACAGCACATGCCTAGGAAGGTACAAAATCATAAGGTACACAGTTCAATGAATTTTCACAAATGGAACAGGCCCATCTAACCAGCACCAGTAATGAGAAACAGAGCATAACCAGAATTCCTGAAATCTACGTGCCCCATTCCCATGATTACTTTCCCCTCAAAGGAAACCACTATTCTGACTTCTAATACCATGGATTAATTTTGCCTGTTTATGAACTTCACTTAAATGAAATCATACAACATATATTATGTTTGGCTTCTTTAGCTCAAAATTGTTTTTAAGATTTGTCCATATTGCTACACTTAGCTATAGTTCATTCATCCTCTTTGCTGTAGAGTATTACTTTTTATAAACATAATTTATTTATCCATTCTACTATTAGTGGACATTGGTTTTTTTATAGTATTTTCTTTTTCCTATTGCCTGCATAATTTCAGAATGTTTATAGTATTTATTAAAATGGGGCTACTATTAACATTTGTTCATGTCTTTTGGTGAACATATATACATATTTATGTTGGATATATACCTAGGAGAGGAATTGCTGGACCACAGTATGTGAATAATGTTCAGCTTTAACAGACAGATACTCCTAAAGTTAGGGTCTATTTGTAGTTTTCCAAAGTGGTTGTACAAACTTACATTCCCAACAGCAATACAGTTAAGTTTCAGTACAATATATTTTTGAGGAGAAATAACATATACTAAATCTTAAAACATGTATAAGCTTTGACTCAGCAATTTTACTTTAAAAAATGTATACTGTAGAAAAATTTACATATGCAAATGTATACTTTTTTTCACTGCAGAACTGTAATTGAGAAAGACTGGAAATAATCTAAATGTTTACATAGAAAGAATATGTTAAATAAATTATGGTGCATCCATACACTAGAATACTTACATCACCAATAAAAAGGATAAGGAAGACCCATAAACAACTATATGAAAGATATCAGCATTATATTAACTGAATCCAAAACACAGGCTTAAGAATAATTCATAGAAAAAAAAAATATATGCATAGAAAGATAGACACCAAATTGTTCATAAGAATTTTAAAAATAATCATGTAACAATTACTTTTTATAATAAAAAGATAAATTTCTTTTTCATAAAATAAAATTGTATGCTCTGAATTATACAGACTTATTTAAAAAGTGTTTAAAAAACTTTTTCCTATGCTAAGTATGTCTAAAAAAGGAGTCTACACATAAGTTTTTAAGTTAGATATAGTTAGAAACTCTCAGACAGAAAGCTGACATGTTTAGTTTACTCTGATTATCTCTTTCTGATTGAGAGGTGGGAATGGGACAGTCAAATGTTCTCAAAAAAGACATAATTAATGTGGTTGGATTTCTCTCTCTTTTTTCTGATGTAGAAGAAAAGAGAAAACACTATGAATCAGTTAAAAATATGTTATTAGCAAGAAATCAATAAAGAAAAAACTCTTTTGCTAAGAAAGTAGTTATCAGGTAGCAGAGGAAGTAACTTTGCTAGAAAGCCAAAGGACCTAAGAGCTATAAATGGGGAAAAAAAGTATTTGACAATAATTTAGATGACAGCTCAAATCATTTAAAATTAGATGTATAGGCAAAATTAAGGCTGTATTAGTAATGAGATAATAATAATTAAGAATTAATGAGTACTATACCAAACCATAAATGTTAATTTAAAAAGTTTGGGGGGGGGAATGGGCATTTATTGAAACCTTAAAATCTGTACCCCCATAATATGCCGAAATAAAAAACAAAACAAAACAAAACAAAAACAAAACAAACAAAAAAAAGTTGTTTAGCTTAACTGTCCTTATACAGAATAATTTTAAAATCTGGGTCTTAAATTATGCAGTTTATATTAGACAGTTTAGATCAAAGATTAGATTTATATAACTTGTTACATGAATATATCTGGCTTTCAAGTGGGAACATTTGTAGCACCAGCAACAAAAGACAGAATTAAACATGGGTGATGTTGAAAAAGGTAGAAAGATTTTGGCTCAGAAATGTGGCCAGTGCAACACCTTGGGAAAGGGAGAAAAGCACAAGAATGGGACAAATCTTCATGCTCTCTTTGAGCGGAAGACGGTCAGGGTGCTGGATTCTCTTACACAAATGCCAATAAGGACAGAAGCAGACATCACCTGGGGATAGAATACACTGATGGAACATGTGGAGAATCCCAAGAAGTACATCCCTGGAACAAAAATGATCTTTGGTGCATTAATAAGGCAGAAAGGGCAGATTTGATAACTTATCTCAAAAAAACTGTGAGTAAAAAATAATTGGCCAGTGCCTTATTTATTATGGAACAGAAATGTCTCATGACTTTTTTTTATTGTCTATAATTTAATTGATCTCATATATCAGAATTCAGAATATTTTTGTTAGACAGTCCTCATTTAAATAAGACTGGCTTATGATTAAATGAATATGACCTTTTTTTGAATTTTGATAGGTTATTAAACATGAAATGTCCAATTTCCTTAAGTGCTAAATTTGACAGTTGGTATCTCTGACATTTCGCTTTGATACTTCTTGTTTTACTTTTATTGTGAAGGTACATCCTTATTCTTTCAAATGCACAGTTTGGCTTGTGATTACCTTTCAAATTTTTTTAGAGCAATTTTTGTGAAACCATCGATAAGTAAAAAATTCATGTTATTTTTGAATATGAGTTCTATCATGAAACCAATCCTGCACAGACAGCTCGAAATATCAACCAAGTGTTTGGGATGGATTTAGCTAAAAAAAGCACAATATATCGATGGTTTGAGTAGTTCCGTTCTGGTGATTGTAATCTTGAAAATGAGCTATGTGTGTGATCAAAGACCAAGGTGGATAATGATGAGGTGAAAGCTGTAGGTGAAAGGAAATCTATCTCAACCTACATGTGCATTAGCAGTAAGGTTTGATGTTACTATTCCAACGATTCTAGCCCATTTGAAACACTCTCTCTCTCTTTTCTGATGTAGAAGAAAAGAGAAAACACTATGAATCAGTTAAAAATATGTTATTAGCAAGAAATCAATAAAGAAAAAACTCTTTTGCTAAGAAAGTAGTTATCAGGTAGCAGAGGAAGTAACTTTGCTGGAAAGCCAAAGGACCTAAGAGCTATAAATGGGGAAAAAAAGTAAGGTAAAGAAGCTGGATAGATGGATACCACATGAATGAAACAAGTCAGAAAAGAAATCATCTTAAAGCTTGTCTTTCTTTGCTGTCACGACATAAAGGCAAACCATTTCTACACTGTATTTTTACTTATGTGTGATGAAAAATGGATTCTTTTGGATAATCACAAGCATTCGACACAAAGGTTGGATAACGACAAAGTGTCGAAACACAGTCTAAAACTAAATATTCATCAAAAAAAGCTAATGGTGTCAGTTAGGTAGTCCAGTGCTGGTACACCACAGCTTCAGGAAACCTGGTTGATCGATTACAGTGATGTCTACTGCAAACAACTGGATGAAATGATGAGGATGCTTGCAATTAAACAGTTGAGATTGGTCAAGAGAGACAGGCCAATCCTCTTGCAAGATAACGCTAAACCACACGTCACACAAACAGTGCTGCTCAAACTACAGAAGCTGGACTTGGAAACTCTGTCATCTACTGTATTCACCAGACCATGCACCAATTGACTACCACTTCTTCCAGGCTTTGGACCACTTCTTGCAAGGAAAAATATTTAATTCTCAACAAGTTGTGAAAAATGCCTTTTGCAATTTCATCACCATTTGCTCTCCAGGGCTTCCTCCCTGCTGGCATAAACAAGCTACTGTTAAGATGGCAAAACTGTGTTGATAGTTTAGGCACATACTTTGATTAATTATAGTGCTTCTTGTTTGAGATATAATAAACTCAAGTTTTGATTTGAAATCGGACATTTCATATTTAATGACCTAATAATTCTGGTTTAGCAAATGCTAACACTGTTTCCGCCTGATTAGTAATGACCTGATGAGTAATGTTCAACTTTTCCCAAAGATGGTGAATGCCATCTCAAAACCTTATTGGAGACTGGTTTATATTTAGACATAACTGGTTATATAAATATATTTAAATACCAGGGAAATCCCTTCATTGTCTCAGAAACAAGCAAGAGCCCCATGTTTTAATTTGTATTCATTAGCCTGTTAACGGCAAGGGTTGAAGATAAGGTAGCAATGTCTACTTTATATTTTTGGTCTTAACTATGCCAATCTAATTAGAATTCCCTGTATCTAAAATGCTGCCTTTTCCTTATTGAAAGCCATTTTAGTGTGATTTATGTGTAATACCAAATGAAGAATATTTAACACTTCTCAAATTAAAAAAAATGATCAGGTAAGTTACTACTATCCCATTGTAGGAAAATTATCTAAGAGAGAGAAAAATCTTCTAGTGCACGTTACAAATTAGAAGATATAAAGTAACAACAGATGTTATAACCACACATACAATCACACACAGCAGGTCCACAGATAATGTCAATTCGTTCAATGTTGTTCTGATATAACGTTAATAAGAAAACAAATTGATTCCTGGCTGGGGCCACTGTCTTGTGTGGAGTTTGCCCGTTCTCCCCATGTCTTTGTGGGTTTTCTTTGAGTACTCTGGTTTCTGCCTACATCCCAAAGATGTGCATGTTAGGTGAACTGGCAAGTCTAAATTGTCCCAGTCTGAACGAATGTGGGTGTGTGTGTGAGTGGCCCTGCAATGTGATGGCATCCTGTCCAGGGTTGGTTCCCACTTTGTGCTCTGAGCTGCCAGGATAGGCTCTGGCCACCCTCGCCTGGAACAACTGGGTAAATAATTATCTTACTTGTTTTTATTAATCTTTCTTAAATGTGTGTATAGCTTACATTATTTCAATGTTTAATACTGGAAATGTTTTGTTCTTGTCTTAGCAATTTGGTGATATTTTTGCGACCAGAAATATGTTGTCTGAATGTAACTCTTATTATATCAATTAATCTATGGTAAAACTGGTTTCATTATATGTTGTTTTACTTAAAGACACTATTTGCAAGAACCTATAGAACAGGGGTCCCCAACCTTTTGGCACCAGGGACTGGTTTCATGGAAGACAATTTTTCCATGGACGGGGGAGGAGGGAGGAGGGGAGGGGGGAGAGGTGGAGCTCACGCGGTGATGTGAGTGATAGGGAATAGCAATAAATACAGATGAATCTTTGCTGGCTGGCCTACAACTCACCTCTTGCTGTGTTCTCCACCACCCCCCATTTCATGGAAGACAGTCTTTCCACAGACGGCAGTAGGTGGAACTCTGTGGCCTGGTCCCTAACAGGCAAACGCAAAGCTGTTTTTGAGATACTAGTTATAGATTATTTTCTGACATGTTATGTTCATTTGACACATAATTTAAAATTTATACAAGATGTTATAGTTAAACAAGGGGAAATTTCAGAAGTAAAAAAAGTAATAGTAACAAAGAGTATAAATTCCAATCCAAAGGAGGAAAATAAGGAGAATAAAGGAAAGAAGAAAATCAGAAAAAGAAAGAAAGAAAAAAAGAAATATGATAACTAGAAGTGCAAAATTAGAAATAAGTTCACATATAGCTATAATTATATTTAAATAGACTAAATTTGACTATGGAGAAAAAAGAGATTGTATAGAACACATTTAAAGCATGAGGGGGGGCAAGGGCAATCTACATGACCTTAACATTTGTACCACCATAATATGCTGAAATAAAAAAATAAAAATAAAATAAATCATGAGGACAAGGACAGGTTTCAAACAAAAAGATATTGTGGCAAATATTAATACTAATCAAAGGTGGCATAATCACACAAAAAACACTAAAATTAAAAAGCAGCACTAAGGATAGAGAAAAGTTTACTGAATAATAAGTTAAATTCATTCAGAAGATATAACAGTTTAATGTATATGCACCCAATAAAAATAGCCTAAAAATATGCTAAAAAAGAAAATGACAGAACTATAGGAATTAGAGAAAGCCACCATTATAATGGAGATTTCGAGACACTCATAAGTCCAGCTGGCAAAAAAAAAAAAAAAAAAAAATCATAAAAAATACAGATGATTTGAACAACACAATTTAACAAGCTTAATTCAATGGTCATATATAAAATTCTTCACTCAAGAATTATAATTATATTCTTTTCAAGGAGCCATGAAACATTCACCAATTTATCACGCACAAGGCCACAAAGGCAGTTTCTATAAATTTCAAAAATTAGGTCTCACATCAACCATATTCTCTGACCACAAATTACATGTTAATGACCAAAAAAGCTGAATATGTACAACCTAAGAAGTTAAAAAAAACCACAAAATAATCTTAAAGAATGGAAAGAAGGATGTAATAAAGAAAAAAACGGAAATAGAAAATGAAAAGGTTAACATATATTAGAGAATCTACAAAGCCAAAAGTTGTTTCTTTGGGAAGAATAATATAGAGTTCTGCTACGATTTATAAAGAAAAAATGAAGGGGACTAAAATAAGCAATGTTATGAATGAAAAGGTGGCTATAACTAAAGACACAGTAGAAATGAAAAAGACAATACTATAATAAATTTGAAAAATTACACAAATTGACAAATTCAAAAAATGAAACAGCTCCTAAAAGTGACTAAAGATGAAATAGATAGTTCAAATAGTCCTATAACTATTAAAGAAGTGAAATAATACTTAGAAACCTTACCAAAGAAAACACCAGGCTCAGCTGGTTTTATAGGTAGGATCTACAAATAAACTTTCAAAGAAAAGATCATTATAATCCTTTTTTGTCTTTTCTTTTTTTTTTTGAGACAGAGTCTCACTCTGTTGCCCGGGCTGGAGTGCTGTGGCGTCAGCCTAGCTCACAGCAACCTCAAACTCCTGGGCTTAAGCAATCCTCCTGCCTCAGCCTCCCAAGTAGCTGGGACTATAGGCATGTGTCACCATGCCCAGCTAATTTTTTTCTATATATATTTTTAGTTGTCCAGCTAATTTCTTTCTACTTTTAGGAGAGATGAGGTCTCGCTCTTGCTCACACTGGCCTCAAACTCCTGAGCTCAAACAATCCACCTGCCTGCCTTGGCCTCTCAGAGTGCTAGGATTACAGGCATGAGCCACTGCACCCAACCTGTCTTTTCTTTTTTTTAAAGAGACAGGGTCTTGCTCTGTCACCCAGGCTGGAGTGCTGTGGTGTGATTATAGCTCACTGCAGCCTTGAACTCCTGAGCTCAAGCAAAGTGATCCTTCTGACTCAGCCTCCACAGTAGCTAGGACTATGGGTATGTGCCATCATGCCTGGCTATTTTTTTCTTTCCTTTTTTTTTTTTTTTTCAAAGACGGGGTCTTGTTATGTTGCCCAGACTGGTTGAACTCCTGGCTTCACGTAATCCTCCCACCTGGGCCTCTCAAAGTATTGGGATTCCAGGCGTGAACCACTATGCCCAGCCATCCCGATCTTATACAAACAGTGCCAGAGAAAAAAAAAAAAAGGAAATATTTTCCTACTCATTCTCTGAGGCTAGCATAACTTTTTACCAAAAAACAGACCATGAAAATATAAGAAACGAAATTCACTCAGAATATGGATGCAAAAATCCTTCACTAAATATTAGCAAATCAAATTCAAGGTATTAAAAAGTAATACATCATTGGCAAGTTAGGTTTATCCCAGGAATATAAAGATGGTTCAACATTAATAAGGTTATCCACTACATTAGCAAGTTAAAGGAGAAAAAATACGGTAATTCAACAGGCTGAAAAAATGTATTTGATTAAAATCAACACCTATTCATGATAAAAACTGTTGGTATACTAAGACAGAAAGGAACATCCCTGACTTGATAAATGGTATCTGTTAATACAAAAACCCTAACACACCCTACATAAATGAATAAAGGTATTTTCAAATCAGGAGCAAGATGTGATACCTACTATCATCATTAGCTGGTACAGTCAGAAAATAATAAAAATGAAGAGGAAAGAAAACTTACATTTGCAGACTCTACGACTACATTAAAAAACCTCAGAAGAATCTATAAGATAATTAATAGAAATAATAGAGGATCAATTTCCTGTGGGGAAATTCAACATTTAATAAATGATCCGGGGAAAAAAGAACTACTTAAATGGGGTGGGGAAGGGTATACATATACATCATACACAAAAATCAGTGAATGATTTAATGAATTAATGACTTAAATGTCAAAAGCAAAACAGATACTTGTTTTCATTCCAGGGTAGTAAAGATTATGTAAATAAAAGTGATAAGCATAAAAGACTGATAAATTTTAACTAAATTAAAATTAAGAACGGCTCATCAAAAGACAGCCTGAAGAAAGTGAAAAAAAATCACAAACTGTAAAAACCATTTTAACCTTATAAATGATAGTGAATCCGTATCAAAAATGTAGTAAGGATTTCCTATAAATCAACAGAGAAATTAAATTAAATTAAACCACCCAGCAAAAAACCAGTTATTGCTGAAAAACATGAGATGCATAATCTCATTTGTAAATAGAGAAATGAATATCAAGACCATGAGATATGTATATCCAATTACCAAAATCAAGAAATGTGATCCCCCACAGCTTGAGTTCTCTAAAGAAAAGAAAAAAAAAAAAAAAAATATATATATATATATATATATGTGAATGACAAAAGTATTAGTGATGTGGACAAATGTGATTTTTTAAAAAATAATGCTAGTTATTATACTAATTTACACTCTCACTTTAGAAAATAATTTGAAATTATTTTGTGAAATTAAACATTCTATTCCTAGGTATATACCCAAGAAAAATTTTGTATCAGAAGTATTTCAGAATGCTCAAAGCAGTACTACCAACAATAGCAGAAACTAGAAACAACCTAAATATGTCCATTAACAGGAAAATGGATAAATCATAGTATATTGACACATGGATTATTAGAGAGCAGTGAAAATGATTGAGCAACAGCTATATATAACAACATGGATGAATCTTAGTAAGATAATATTTGAGGGGGGAAAAAAACAAGTCCCAGTCCCACATACAGTATGATATCATCAATTTTTCAAATAAAGTTCAAAAGTGGGTAAAGCAACATAAATAATATGTTGTTTTGGCATTTATGTTTATATGATAATGTTTTATTTTTAATTTTTATTTTTTTTTTACTTTTTGAGACAAAGTCTTGTTCTGTTTCCCAGGGTAGAGTATGGGGGTGGGGGGGCATCATCATAGCTGTGATCTCAAACTCCTGGGCTCAAGTGATGCCACCATGCCCAGCTACTTTTTCTATTTTTTTTTTTTTTTGTAGAGATGGGGGTCTTGCTTTTTGCTCACACTGGCCTCAAACTACTGGCCTCAAGTGATCCTCTTGCCTCAGCCTGCCAGAATGCTAGGATTACAGGCGTTGAGCCACCACACCTGGCAAGTTTTGTTTTTTAAAGCAAGGCATGATAAACATAACATTCAGAAGAGTGCAGTGGGTAGGTGGACAGAATAAGGAAGAGAATAGTTGATTTAAGTCATAGCTAGTTTTCTAGTTCTTGGGTTGGGTGGTAGGTTCATGGATATTTATGGTATCACTAAATAGAAAAAGAAAGAAAAGAAGGTAAGCATGAACTAACAATGATAGTGTATCACAAACCAAGAATTAAAATACAATTCTCCCCCTCCACCAATTAGTTTAGGAGTTCTTAATATTCTCATAACTCATGCAAAGCGCTGTTACTGCATTTACTATACTATAATTATGTACATGGTGTCTATTTATCCCACTGAAATGAGAGCTCATGGAGGGCACAGCTATGTTTTCATTATCACCAGTGTATAGACACATAACAGATTTATTGAGTGAATAAAATAATAGATACAAAATTGATTCATCCAGGAATTTCAAAGCAACAACAAAACAGCTCAAGGTTACCAGTTATTATATTTGAAAGAAACATTTAATAGATAACCTAGACTCTTGACTTTATGTTTTATTTGTAACATTGCATATTCCAGAAAACTCTTGTTTCTAAATGATCAGCAAAATTTCAAAGGGTAACTCCAAAGTTAAATTATGAAGTTATATGAATCAGTAATAGTCTATAAACCCCATTTTAAAAAATACTAAATTGTCACTGAAAGAACTAGTCTAAATTATTAAGCAGAAATCCACTAAACAGCATTAAAAATATAAAATATGAATTACTTTGTTTACTATTTTCAAGTTGGTAAGCCCTTTTATAAAACACCACTATATACAGGTAGAGTGGCACAAATTAACTGATATTATAGGTGTTATTAAAATAGGTTACAGGAAAACAAAGAATTTTTAGGGTAGAAAAAAATAGCAAATCAAAGATCATGAGAAAATGGATTTATTTAACCTGGAATGAAATGACTTAAGGGGTAATTCAGTTAGTCAAACAAGGTTAATATACTAAGGAAACTGTACTAAGGGTAGAATATGAGGACATGACTAGAATTTCAACAGGCAAGTTTTGAATTAATATGTAGGAAGAAATTCTTTGCTGTGCAGGTGTAAAACGCTAAGGGAAAATCAGACAGCCTCCTAGTGTAGGTTTCTCATGAACTGGATATACACAGTCTAGAATATAGTTAGAATGATCTGGACGGAGAACATTTCTCAAACTTTGGGATTTTCATAGGTATGCCACAAAATAGGTTTATGATCAAACAAGTGTGGAATATGAGGGACTAAACAAAGCCAAACAGGTTTCTTTACTACAAGTCTTCTCAGAGGTTTTATTATGCTAATGTGCATTGTGAATCTCAAAAAGAGGTCTGCACAATGTAGTACTACCCAAATTCTGTGACCACAATTAGAGTATCAGAACACTTTGGACAGCAGTAACCTTTACTTTCCTAATTTCATAATTAAATTCTTCCATACAAAAATAAATTGAGTTTGCATTTATTATGCAAAACTTGAACTTGATTTTTTCAATTCAAAGACTGAAGAATTAGGTTTTTATTTTTTTTGAGACAGAGTCTCGTTTTGTTGCCCAGGCTAGAGTGAGTGCCGTGGCGTCAGCCTAGCTCATAGCAACCTCAAACTTCTGGGCTTAAGCAATCCTTCTGCCTCAGCCTACCGAGTAGCTGGGACTACAGGCATGCGCCACCATGCCTGGCTAATTTTTTCTATATATTTTTAGTTTTCCAGCTAATTTCTTTCTATTTTTTTAGTAGAGATGGGGTCTTGCTCTTGCTCAGGCTGGTCTCAAACTCCTCACCTTGAGCTATCCTCCCGCCTTGGCCTCCCAGAGTGCTAGAATTACAAGAATGACCCACTGCGCCTGACCAAGAATTAGGTTCTTATAAACATAGGGAAGCTATTCTCACCACCATCCCCTTCAACAGGAGAGTTTCTATGACAATTACTACATTTCAATGTCTTTACTTTCATAACAGCTATAAAACTTTGGTACAAGAGCCAAAGCTGCTATGGATATATATCAAAGAAGCAATCCCCCAGGCATACTTAAGAAAGAAAAAGATATTAAAAGTAAAGAATAAATTAAATCCATTTATTTATGCCTTATTGGAAATTCTCATTTTAATTCTGAATACCACTGTTCTTCAGTATACCAAGTTTAAAACTCATAAGTTTTAAAATTTATACTATGTATACATTTTTCTTATAATTGGCGTAGTGGTTTTTAGAAAAGAAACCTCATTAATTTGAACCTTCTAATTTAGAACTTGTGATTATTCAGACAAGGTTAAGCTAAAATATAAATTTAAATTATAAATTTAAAAAGTGTTTACCATCCAACTGAATCTATAAGAGTTCAGAAAAATGTTAATTGTTTTCTGAAAAATAACATTTCTAAGTGCTTTAAAGTACTTGTTTTATAGTAAAAGCCATGTGCTATGGTTTGAATTTCTCCTCCAAAACTCATGTTGAAACCTAAGAGGCCTTTAAGAGGTGACTGTATCATGAGGGGTCTGCTCTCATGGAATTAATCCATTCGTGAATTAACGGGTTATAATGGGAGTGGGAATGGTGGTTTTCTAAGAAGAGAGAGATACCTGAGCACACAGCATGCTCAGCTCCCTCACCATGGTTGCCCGTGTCACCCTGGGACTCTGCAGGTTCCCTATCAGCAAGAAGGCTCTTACCAATTGTGGCTCCTTGACCTTGGACTTCTCAGCCTCCATTAACTAAAAAATAAATTTCTTTTCTTTATAAATTACTCAGTTTCAGGTATTCTGTTATAAGCAACAGAAAACGGACTAAGACACCATGTTAAGTGTTATCATCTAGCATTACCAACAAGGAAGGTCTGTATGTCAGAATTTCTGTCATTTCAAGACAAGTATCTGAAATAAGTGAGGTAGATGGGTTGCTGGAGAGTATATTGCTGTTTCGCTCTTTAGGGGATGGGGAGGGAGACAACTAGATTCTCTGCCTTATAATGTATTAGTAAACAAAGGTAAGGAACAGCAGGCCTGATGTGGTTATCTTTAAAGGGTCTGCTTAAAAAGCAGGCCCTTGGCTGGCATCTGGGAACTTGACTTTTGGAATGTTCTCTACATTGTTTTGCCTGCCTGAGATGCTGACCCTGCTGTACCAATCTGCTTAGACTGTCTGTAAAAATAATGTGATTTATGGTGAACATATCCTTTACTTCTGGGTCTAGAATTTAGGTAATTGTGGTTGGGTGCAGAGGAGAAGATGCTTACATGACCAGCCCCCAGAGTAAACACCCTGGACTGTAAGTCATAGGTTGGCTTCCCAGGGCAGAAACACTACACAAATTTTTTTGTTTTTTCTTTTTTTTGAGACAGAGTCTTGCTCTGTTGTTTGGCTCGAGTGCCATGGTGTCAGCCTAACTCACAGCAACCTCAAAATCCTGGGCTCAAGCAATCATCCTGCCTTAGCCTCCCAAGTAGCTGGGACTACAGGCATGTGCCACCATGACCGGCTAATTTCTCTCTATTTTTTGTAGAGATGGGGTCTCGCTCTTGCTCAGTTTGGTCTCAAACTCCTGACCTCAAGCAATCCTCCCACTTCTGCCTCCCAGAGTGCTAGGATTACAGGTGTGAGCCGCCACATCCGGCCAGAAACACTACACAAGTGTTAACTGCATTTTATCACTAAAGAAAGGAGCACATTCTGTAAAGGAGAATGTTGGAAGGCTGTGCCTGGATTTTTCCATTCTGTCTGATGTGTCTGTTCTCCTTGCCATAACAAACCATAGATTTTGAATCCTGTGAGTCCTTATAGCAAGTCATCAAATGTGAGGAGGTTGTGAGACTCCTGAAACAATAATTCATAGGCCTCTCATTCAACTTACAGAAAGCAGAGGAAGAAAACAAAAAGCCAAATCATATAGCGATATGAATAAAAATTTAGTTAGCTAGAGTTTTTGACAAAAAGATGTCTTTGCCAACTTTTATTTCTGTATCATGTATACACTGGCCTTAAAGGTGCTTACAGATTCTTATATAGGAAAACATACACATGTAAAATAAAGTGTTATAGGTAACACAGTAGATGTATACAAGGGCCCATAGTTGGAATTATGGCATATATGGGCCAGAAAGTTTCAAAAAAAGGTAGCTTAAAATAAATATTAAAAGATGAGGTGGCCCAAATGATGATGATGGGAGATCACTTCAGTTACAGGGTTCACAGCAGGTGAAGATATGCAGGTTTAAAGCAGTATAATCTACTCAGAGAACTCCAATAGTCTTCTGAATGTATTCAGTGACACTCCAAGTATGGCTGACATAGAGAGCATGAGAAAATCTTGGCAGCAGCCATAATATGAAGTGCTCTGTATGCTAGACAAAGAAGCTGGGGTTTTCTAGATCATGGGCAATGGAAAGCCCCTGAAAGTGAGACTAGAGGGATTTGGAGGACTGTTTCAGTAAACCAGGTGAGAAGTGGTGAGGTAATAGTAGTAGAATGCAGAGTAGGGAATGACAGAAATAGATAATAAGGCACCTGTCATTCAGAATCTTAGTGGATTATAGTAAGACACATTCACAAAACACTGCAAGACAGTCCCTAATGAAGACTAGTTATATGGGCAGTAGAGATAATATGTGATAATTATATTTTTGTAATTTTATTTATCTTAAGCAGAACTTGACATTCCTTGAGCATTCTCAATTGCTAAAAGGGGAAGCAGAACAAATGAGTGTTCAATGTCAGGAAAATACTGCTTTATTATTAGAAGTTTCCCCAGATAATTTCTATACAAGAAATAACTGAGGTAGAGAAAAATAGTCTAATCTCATTTACTCTAAGGGAAGGTAAGCGTCACATTTTCTGTTTTACCAGTGTTTATCAGTTCCTAATGATCTCCACTTCAATGTTTCAGCTTTTCTAAAACTCATTTAAAACATGGTACTTTTTAGTTGCAATTTTCATCGCAAATGCAGAAACCAGCTTTGAGTACTAGGAATAAAAAGTATAAATCAGAAAATCAAAGCCCTGAAACAAATTCCATTGTACTGCCATTTAACCAGAAAGTGATAACTGTAATAGACTAATTTGCAAAAACGTACTTCAGATATACCTTAATGTTAAAACAGCCTAAAAACACCAGCATAAGAGCAAAAACAGGTTTGAGACTTTTCTATGGGAATCCTTCTGAGAATGAGCCTTAACCAGGAATTTCTATACATTTATAAAAATTTTTTGGCTTATTTCATTATTTCTGTATTTCCCATGGGGGAACTCTGCCAAGTTTACATTTCTGATTGTTGCTTATGTTACATTTTATGTTTCACTTTGTTTTATTAATAGAAACTGAATAGTAAATAACATCTATATGCCACTAGAATTAAGTACAAGATTGGTTGGTGACTGATGGGACTAAGGTTCACTTTAAAGATCTACTAAAAAATGTACTTCATTGTCAGACTTCAAATTAGAGGAGTGTTTGAGAATATAAATCATCTTGATATTACACTCTTAAATTATTAAGCTATTTATAAGAAAACGGTCTTTTTTCAAAAATCAGAACCTTAAACCTATGCACAGAATTAGACTCAAGTCCATTTTTCATTATTGATCTCAAGGAAAAGGAGCATCTGAATAACAAAAAGTTGCTAATTTTTATACCAATCAAGTTTTAAAAAAACACAAATTGCATTCTTCAACAAAGTATTCAAAGGAAGAAACTGATATTTAAAGCACATTATTTCATATTATAGTTACTCTGTCATATGACACATTTGAAGTGAACATCAGTTATATCTGCACACAGGAAATTTCTTTTCATTCTATCCCCATGCAGTGCATGCAGCTAAATATAGTTTGTGGAAAGCAACCTGCTTTACAATGCTTAGCACTTAGAGTTCAAAGGAAGTATTAACTGTTAATAGGAAAGGTGGTTAGCTGTGGCAAAAGAGGACCTGGCAAATCCACCATAAAGAAAAAATAAAATAATGAAGGAATATACTGAATTACCTCATTATTCTATCACCTATTGTTGTTCCTCTGATATTAAATCTAGTGAAGGGAACACAATAACTGAAATCACTGATAAAGACTTCAAAGAACCAAATATTTAAAGCATTAAGGTCATCACTTTCATCATCAATCATCTCAATCTAAAAGAACTTTTGTTTCTCTTTGTGAGTTAGGGTATTCCATGAAGAAATTAAGAAATTCAGAAACACTCACTGAAGACAGAATAGAAGGAAGATATTGCACTTAATCCCTTTTGTCTTTTAAATAAATTAGAACCTGGCCAGGCATGGTGGCTGTAATCCTAGCACACTGGGAGGCTGAGGCAGGAGGATTGCTTGAGCTCAGGAGTTAGGACCACTCTGAGCAAGAGCCAGACCTCATCTCTACTAAAAATAGAAAAATGAGTTGGGTGTGGTAGCCTGTGCCTGTAGTCCCAGCTACTCAGAAGGCTGAGGCAGGAGGATTGTCTGAGCCCAGGAATTTGAGGTTGCAGTGAGGTACAATGATACCACTATACTATATCCAAGGCAACAGAGTGAGACTTTGTCATTCATTCACTCATAACTAACAAAATAAATAAGAACCTAATCCTGTCACAGAATTGGGAACTGCACTGACTCATTATGAATACCATCCACTGGAACACCTATTTTATGCTCCTCAGGGCTGAGCTGCTCTTTGGAAAATAAATAATTAAGTCCCAAGCTGACTCATTTGGCCTAACCACAAGACAAGCAAGCGAAGAATAACAAGGATTTTAACTCCCTAGGAGCCCAGTTTTTTTCTCTTTGATTACTTTATTTTTCTCTGCAATTTTCTTTAATAAAGAGTAAACTGGAATCATGAGAAATCTAGAAAGAGTGGTTATAATGATGACTAAATAAACGCTGGCAAATTTACAGTACAAAGAATTTGGCTTTAAAAGTGAAGGCCATGTTCCACAAAGCCCAGAGTAGGTAGGTGGAACCAAATTTCAATGCAAATAATACTTTTAAAAACTGATTAACAGGCAATATAGGATTAATATCCTTAATCTTTAGGGAAAAAATTGTTAGAGCATCTTAACTGAAGCTATAACTAAAAACTATTCAAGACTATGTGAGGACTTCTTCAGGAAGCTTTCTTAGAGGCTTCCAAGGGCAATTTAGTTTTCCTTTTGGATTTAGGAAGAGGAAGAGCTACCAGCCAAGCCATCATACCATTTACTTTACAACAGATTTGCTACTGTGAAAAAAATTTATATGAAGAACATCTAAATAGAAAACCTAACCACTCTCCTTTCATTCCAAGGGCACATATTTAGGTTTCTAAATCCATTATATAATATCCCTGAGGGATACACATACTAATTTTATTTATTGTTTTTTATACCATAATTAGAGAGCATATTTTTATTTCTTTTTCAAATTTATTTTCCATTTGATATTCTATGTTACTGCCTTAGACAAAGTTAAAGTGAACCTAAATATGTGGTGATTTATAGATTTCATTGTTTTAAACTCTGGATTTCTGTCAGTAGAAGAATTTAACCATAGATTATATTAATAGCTTGGGCTCTTTCTCTAAGACTGATTTATTACGGAGCAGGGATAAGCAAACTATGGCTCATGGCTAAATCTTGGCCAGCTATTTTTGTAATGAACATTAGGCTAAGAACAGTTTTTACATTTTTTAAATGGTTACATTTTTTTTTTTTTTTGAGACAGAGTCTCACTTTGTTGCCCAGGCTAGAGTGAGTGCCGTGGCGTCAGCCTAGCTCACAGCAACCTCAAACTTCTAGGCTCAAGAAATCCTGCTGCCTCAGCCTCCCGAGTAGCTGGGACTACAGGCATGCGCCACCATGCCCGGCTAATTTTTTACATATATATTAATTGGCCAATTAATTTCTTTCTATTTTTATAGTAGAGATGGGGTCTCGCTCTTGCTCAGGCTGGTTTCGAACTCCTGACCTCAAGCAATCCACCCGCCTCGGCCTCCCAGAGTGCTAGGATTACAGGTGTGAGCCACTGCGCCCGGCCAATGGTTACATTTTTAATGGTTATATAAATACTACATAATGGCCTCCACTTTGCCTCTTGGCTAACAAAGCCTAAAATATTTAATATCTGGCTCTTTAAAAATAAAGTCTGCTGACCTCAGCTACAGAGAGTTCCAGTTATATTTATTTATTTTTATTTTTTTTTTTGAGACAGAGTCTCACTTTGTTGCCCAGGCTAGAGTGAGTGCCGTGGCGTCAGCCTAGCTCACAGCAACCTCAAACTCCTGGGGGCTCAAGCAATCCTCCTGCCTCGGCCTCCCAAGTAGCTGGGACTACAGGCATGTGCCACCATTCCCAGCTAATTTTTTCTATATATTTTTAGTTGGCCAATTAATTTCTTTCTATTTTTAGTAGAGACGGGGTGTCGCTCTTGCTCAGGCTGGTCTTGAACTCCTGAGCTCGAGCAATCCGCCTGCCTCAGTCTCCCAGAGTGCTAGGATTACAGGCGTGAGCCACTGCGCCCAGCCAAGTACCAGTTATATTTTATAGACTTGCCTCAGTTAATGAGTGGGGCATTCCATTTAAAAATATCTATGTTAATTGTTAAGGCCTTTATTTTCTAAGACATTTCCTTTTCATGCTTGATCTCAGTCCAAAAGTGAAAACTTGGGTCATATTTATTTAACCAAATTACAAGAATCCAAATATTTTTTAAAAAATCATTACTCTGTATTGCAAAGAACTGTTTTGATATTTTTAGTATTGTGTGTCAAAAGTGACTTAGGTATAAGCTTTTTAAGTTTCATTTTAAAAATTAAATTTGGGGTAAAAATGAGATTCACTATATAGTTCTTATAAATTAAAGTACAGATTTAATTAAGTATATATTTTTATCATATTGAATTTTAGGACTAAAGAAATACAAACTGGGATTTACAAATGGCAGCACAGAGAGACCTTTAAGACATGCATCTTCTTAGTTGGGCATTTCAGCCATTAATATATTCTTGGACTCTAAGAACCAAACGGTATGACTTTTACAGTAGAGCTTCAGAACCCTTGGCCTCTTTGGAAACAGAAATTCTCCAAGATCATAAGCTAGTAAATAATTCTTTTCTTTTCTTTTTTTTTTTTTTTTTTAAAGACAGTCTTCTCTGTCACCCAAGCTAGAACTCCTGCGCTCAAGTGATCTTCCCACCTTGGCCTCCCAAAGCACTGGGATTACAAGTGTGAGCCACCGTGTCCAGCCCATTTTCATGTTCTTAGGAAACAAAATTTCCTAAACTTTCCTCTTTTGAATAAAAGTCAACATACCTATATCTCCCAATAGAGAAGATAAACTGGAAATAGTCTCAATGATCCTTAAAAAGATGCAGAAGTATTAAAAGTATACTTTATACAGGTAGTTCAAATTAAATCAGGATGGTACAAAAGAAGTTAGGAACTATAAAAATTATTTAGACAAAACTCAGGGAAGATTTTTTTACCATTTACAAATTTTTGGTAAAAAGCTAGGAAATGACAAAAATCTCAAAGGAAAATTGACATAATTGTGAAACAGTCACTCTAATCACTTTAGAGTCACCTGAGTGTGTGTATATACATACTCAGGTGTATGTATATACATACTCAGGTGTATGTATACATACTCAGGTGTATTTTACATATACATATATGTATATGTAAATAACTGCATTTGATTTAATATATTAAATCTGTTTTTCATGTTCTTATAAATGGCTTGTATATTTGTTCTTTTTTCTCCAATAAATTACTGAGTTTCTCAAAGGACAGGAATTTTATTATTCTTATGTTACTATTCCATAATTTTATTACTATGTCCTATAAAACAAAATAATATATAGGATAAACTAAGGCTGAATACCCAAACTGAGTGTACAGAATATTAAATAATATTTAATTTAAAAAAAATCAAGGAAGTGAATGTGGACCCAGAGTGGTTTTGAATCTAGATCTAACCATCAAAGTATGAATTTAAGAATAAATGCATGAAGTAAGGTCAGTTCCGGGCTGTTGTTCTGATTACCTTTTTTCTAAAAGATTTTGCTAATCTAATTCGGCACCTGGGTTTCCTGGGTCAATGAGGCTATCAGGTGACCACTTAGCAGGAGATCCAAACCCTAGGAGAAACCCTAAAATATATAAATCATCTAAGTATTATGAAAATGATAAGCAAATGATAAAGCTCTAAAGAAAGATATTATAGTTTCTGGATTCTTAGGACCCAGTGCCTCCCCGAATCCTCTCACTGTTACACTCCTATGTTTAAATCCTTCTTTAGTACCTTGGTTTCCTCTGCTTGGCATAAAGGTGTTATAATGAGCCTAACAGAAGCTGCTAAATAATTTAGATTTTCTGAAAGTGTAAGCTAATATCCATTAAAAATATATAATTTCTTATTTAAACAATGAACCTGGAAAGTGATGGTACACTTTACTAGAAATTGGATACTTAAATTTTATTTTCAGTTATGACCTCAGTATCATGTTCTGCTACTTAAATACAGTAAAAAAAAAAAAAAGACATACACTTACTTATATAAATAGAAGGCCATGAATGTACAAACTTAATTAATTATAGAACCTAGCTTTCCACCCTGGGGTTCTGAAACTCTCAGTCTGATTTTCAAATTGTGCTATGCTTGCTAATCTTATCTATATACATTAAATGGTAATGACATTCTAAGGTTCTGGGTTTGGAACAAAATGTGACTAAATTTTACTTGTCTAAAATATGTATTAAGAATGCTGAGGATTAATGTGTGGCAGGCAAAGAAGATGTTTGATTAATCTGTACATATAAATATGGAGAAAGATTACTTGCTTTATATTTTAAAACAGTGCCATGGCAAAGTAAACATTTCCTAAATATGACTGAAGGAAGATACATACGCTCTTAAAAGTTAAGAAAAGGCAGTTTCACTGAACTGCAAGCCATTCTGTTCAGGATTTTTGCTTGTACTCTGTCAATCTATCCCTCAAGACAATTTAATTGTAATTCTTTTTTAAAATCTAAGTAGTCACATAGAATATCTTGGTTGTTTAATACAGCCACCATTTATTTAGTGCTATCAATGTGAGCCAGGTCACATCATGATTGATTTGACTGATTGATTTTAACAAAATTATTACAATCATTCTAGATAATCACAATCCCATTTTCAGAAAAGGAAACTGAACCTTTAAGTCAATTAAGTAATTTGAATAAGAAAACACTGTTAGTAAGTGGTGAAATCAGCATTCAAAGTCATCATTATGCTCTTAACTATTAAACAACATTGCCATTCTTTAATGATAAATTAATGTTTTCCTTTTATTTTTCAGTTCACAGAAACTTCAGAATATTTTATGAGCAACAGTATACTGAGCACAGAAATATGCAAAACAGTTCAAACAGAACCTTACTTCTATGTGAACAAGGATTTTAAAGATAAAACTAGATTCTCTGGAAGAGGAGAAAACTTACGAGATATGATGGTGCTAATTATAGAAATAGTTTTCTATAAGTAAGGAATGCAGTATACTTTGAAAGATTTATTTTATATCCTAAAAAATAAAATGTCTCCTTGTGATCAAATAAAATAAAAAGTGGAAAAACTATAAAAACATGTTGGCAATTCTTTATTATAGCTATAATACTTATTTAATTTGGTATAATTTTTCATTTTCTAAATTGAGTCACTAAATTTAGTAGAAATCAAAGAAAAACATATTGTTCTCAGAAAGAGAACTACTATCATGCTAACTTAATCCAGGGTCAATAGAAAAGTAGAAAAATAAAAATTAAAACAAAACTAAAACTGATAAACACCAGGATATCTACAGGATAAATCTGACAGCTAAATATAACCTTGACTCCATAAATAACCTGTTGGCCATTCTCAACATTCCTTTCTCTCAATCCGTAAACTGAAAAGCAGGCCTCAGTGAGACACAGGGCAATGAAGACTTTTTATTACTCTCTTAATGCACAGTTTGCTCAAAGAATGTATTATATGAAATCACTTACAGAGTAAAAATTCTCTGGGTTTATATGACTAAAGCACCCTAACAGGAAGCAAGTGTCAAAAATGGAGAGACTCCCTTATGTGACTTCAAACAAATCCTTGTGAAACATGATTTTACAGTTCATGTTAATGAAAAATTTACCAACCTATCACCAGGTCCTGCTCGATACCTTGCACCTGGGATCAGGACTGGGTCATCATCACTGTCATCTGTGTCCTGGAGAGCAGAGTCCCTGGCTGATGTTTCCTCATGGGCTGAAAGCCCAATGGCTTCTGTTTGGGACTGAGGCTCAGGATTGGTGGTATTTTCATTGGTAGCACTCTCAGTGCTAGTCTGATCCGAAGTTTCTGGTTCTTTGCCTTTTTCAGACAAAGTGGATTCTTCTGGAACTCCACAAGGGTTATCAAAATTGAGGTCATTCTTTTCTCCAGAGCTGGAATCCAATGGCTCTGTTGTGAACTCATCTGATTGTGCTGTCAGTAAATAAAGTAGTTAACAAGGTCATGCGGGCAACATTAACTATTTAACCTAATTTAGGAACTGACATTTCTAACATGACGTCTAATTCCCCTCTAAGGAGAGGAAAATTCCACAACACATCTATTTGAAAATGGCCTCTAACTCCGGAGAGACTAACATAGACTGAGGCTTTTTTTTTTTTTTGAGACAGAGTCTCACTTTATTTCCCAGGCTAGAGTGAGTGCCGTGGCGTCAGCCTAGCTCACAGCAACCTCAAACTCCTGAGCTCAAGCAATCCTGCTGCCTCAGCCTCCCAAGTAGCTGGGACTACAGGCATGTGCCACCATGTCCAGCTAATTTTTTCTATATATATTAGTTGGCCAATTAATTTCTTTCTATTTTTTATAGTAGAGATGGGGTCTCGCTCTTGCTTAGGCTGGTCTCGAACTCCTGAGCTCAAACGATCCGCCCACCTCGGCCTCCCAGAGAGCTAGGATTACAGGCTTGAGCCACCGCGCCCGGCCTAGACTGAGGCTTTTTATTTTCCCACATGAAACAATTATCTAAAGGGTGCAACTCACCTATGTCTATATGGTTCTGAACTGGGCTTTCTGCAGATGCACCTTCCTGATATTTTGTCACATCCTCTAATGATTCTTCAGGAGCTTCTGGAAATAAACCAAATTACATTTGTCCATCAGTATCCATCATGGGTCATTTGTTCCAAGACCCCTGTGGATACCGAAATCTGTGGATGCTCAAGTCCCTTACATAGAATGGTGCTGTATTTGCATATAATCTATGCATGTCCTCTGGTATACTTTAAATCATCTCTACATTATTTATAATACCTAATACAATGTAAATGCTATGTACATAGTTGTTATACTGTACTGGTTTTTAAATTTGTGTTATTTTTCATTGTTGCATTGTTATTTTTAATTTTTTTGATATTTCCAGTCTGAGGTTGGTTAAAGCAGGTTCCAGTCTGAGGTTGGTTAATGCAGAAGACTGGATGTATCATTAAATACAAATTTTTTTAGAAAAGTAAACATCAACTTAATACTCCAGCTTTCCTATGGAGTATTAAGAAATTTAATTTAATTTAAAGGAGTATTTATACTCCATTTCCTATGGAGTATAAATGGTTCTTAACCCTTTCTGGATCATAGAAACCATTGATATTCGGATAAAACCTCTCCCTAGCACAATGCAAATATGTATTTGCACACAAAATTGTATAAACATTATCATGGATGGATGGGTTCACTGTCTCTTTACCAAGTACAGATATTGAACTTCGTGAACTGTATATGAAGAATCCCTGCTTTAGATACCCCTCACAGCTGACATTACTTCATCATGTTTTTTTCTAACCTTCCCAAAATCTAAACTTAAAACTGAGTATTTTTCTGCCCCGTTATCATGCATTTGGTAAATCTAAACTGTCATGAACAAATGGTAAAGTTGACCATATCATAAATTCTA
Organism: Mirza zaza; assembly: GCA_008750895.1. Classification (NCBI taxonomy): domain Eukaryota; kingdom Metazoa; phylum Chordata; class Mammalia; order Primates; family Cheirogaleidae; genus Mirza; species Mirza zaza. The sequence continues at coordinate 64,333 of VSMD01057547.1, read as the reverse complement.
TTTTGGCCACTAAAAATATTTAATTCTGGAATTTAACTGTATGACTCATGAAAGATCGGTCTTTTTGGCTCCTAACTGGATATTTGCTTACCAGACAGTTGTCTTATACATATTTAATTCTGAACTCTGTTATATGGAGGAGGTATGAACTATTCATTTAATAACAATTCATTAAATAGAATTCATTTGTTTCTTCATTTATCAGGCATTACTGAACATCTACTATGTTCTAGTGCCTGTGCTAGACACTAAGTTTCATATAATGGTCATGTAAAAATATTCTATTAATACTAAAAAAGGGTTCTGAACAATTCCCTAAATGGCACTTCATGTACGAAATAGATACATTCATAACCTTTTTAGATTTTATGCCTTTTTCCTCTTACATGAACCACCTATACTCTTTGAAAGAATCAAGACAAATACTGTGGATTTCACTGTTTGGTATAAAATGGCAAAGACAATTCAAACTAACATTTACATCTCACCCATTTGCAGTATAATGACCACCCCATCCATTGTGTCCACAGAGCAGATTGTGCTTCATTGTGTTGTCCCACCGTAACTGCTTAAGGTCCCTATCTTTTGTATCTGCTGTTTATCAATGTAACAGCTGGACTACAGAAGCAAAAGTAATTTATGAAAAACAAGAAACAAAAATGCAGCATCAAAGGGAACAGAAAAAATAGAACACTGGGGTTTTATAATGACTAAAGCAAAACAACATCTTACTTGTTTCACTGTCTCCTTCTGGTGGTTGCACTGAGCTCTGTGGGACCAAGGATTCCTCCTGACCCTCAGATTTGCAATGGCTCCCATTTCCTCTAGAACTTGAGGCTATACTGCTCCTATCATCAAAACAAGATAAGTGGTTCCACCAAAAAGTTAATAAATATGAACTTTTGGGATAATTTGTACACTTTACAACTAGAGAAGCAGATCAAAAAATTCAGAATACAAATATAGGATTTATTATTTTAATGGTATTTGGAAATACCATTTTAAACAAATCAAGATGACTATTTTAACACACTTTAGTCTAAAAAGATTTAAAAATACAAAAAGACTGCTTTTTCACAGCTTTGATGCTTTTCTTATCTAGCATATATTTCTACATGTCTCTCTATTGAATTTTAAGTGAATTACAGTAATAATCTCCCTTCTTATACTCACTACAGATGGTTCACCATATCCAAATCCTTAATGGTCTTACAGACTTTGATCATATATGCTTTTTGACTTTGTTGTCCCAGGCTATTTTTATATTAGTACTTGAACAAAAGCCTGGCCATTTCTTTGGTTTTTTGAACTGCCCCCTGTGGATCATTTATAGTTCTGGTTTGTGGTTTAAATATGGCAGGAGAGTGACAATAATGGTTTTGCAGAGGTATAATGTTTTCTGTATTAGTTATAATACCCACCTGAAGATGATCATAGTTCTGTTAACATTTCTGGCTAGAGCAGAATACTAGACCAATTTAAATAAATAATTTTCAATTAATATTCTATGATAAATCATGGCATATTTTTAAGAAGGGGATTGAGTGGGAAAGAGGAAAATGTATAACAATCTGACTGAAATTAAAATTAAATTCATAGAAATGCAGCAATTGCTTAAATTTAAAATAAATGTGAACAAGAAAATAAATTTAAGGGTTACAGTAACTTCAAAAACATTAATTGCCAACAAATAGCAGTGGCTCAATAAATAATGCAAATTATCATGGACTTTTTGCCAAGATTTTTATAAAAATTCTTTTAGGCTAACTGCAGAACTGACTTTTTAAAGAGAGCATACATGTATAATATATTATTTTAAATAAGAACATATATCTACATGGGTATATATGCAGAGAAAAATATCAGTATGGCTGATATTATCAGTATACTGATATGTCATCTCAGTAGGATTATTCCAGGCAAATTTTTTATACTGAATTTTTTTCTTTTGCAATGAACATGTGTATCTTTTTAACCTGGAAAAAAAAGTAGCTATTTTGGTAAAGGAAAGCCAATGTGATATATAAATCTTTTTTTTTCCATTGAGAAAGCTATGATACAGGCATGAATAAAATGCTCAGTGTATAAGTATGATAATTAAAATATTATGGTACTGAGTAGGAATAGAGAAATATTAGTGGAACAGACAAAGTAACCAAGTGAATATATTTAGCATATGTTAATATGGTATTTCAAATCACAGAGAAATAAAAAGATTATTCAATAAATGGTACTGGGACAAAGGAACAGCCATATGGAAAAACTAAAGCTACAGCACTACATCATACTTTATGGAAAAATAAATTATAGAAGGAATATATATAGTTTTTGATATAAAAAATATAAAAGGGAAAATAAGAGGAACTTTTCCCCTACTTCTGAGAAGAACAAGCCTTTTCTAAAGATGAGATCACAGAAGAAACCATAAAGCAAAACCACCATAAGTAAACTGAAAAACAAACACCAAACTGGGAAAAATATTTATGACAAATGAAAGACAAAATGGTATTATCCTCACTTAGTTCTAAAATAAATAAATAGTACTAATAAATCATTAATAAAAAGATAAACACCACAGTAGAAAACTGGGCAAACTATTTGAAAGACAATTTACAAAAGATGAGAATTATAGTTAACAATTATTTAGGGCCTACCATGTGCCAGTTAATGTGCTAAGTGTTATGTACTTTCTCTGCATTATCTCATTAAATCCTTATGATAAACCTTTAAATTAGGTTCTGTTAAATATGCCCATTTTCAAGTGAGAAAACTGAGATTTAGACAGGTTCAACAGTTTGTCAAGTTCAGAATCCGAGTTCTTACTGTGTTCTACTGCTTTATCTGTCATCAAAGAAACTAAAATAAAAGCCAAGACACCATACTGGCATAGATGAAAAAGACTGCCTATTTTTTTGGAATATTTTGGTTTTTTCTTTTTTATAATGAATATCAAATACTGTCATAATCAGAAAAAATGCTAATTTTTGGACAAAGAAATAAGAAACTGATGAATGAAAGAATATAATTTATAGTTAGTGTTTAGAGAAGGAAAAGTAACATTGAAAAGAAGAATGGACCTAATGATTTTTTTCTAAAAAAAAGTTCAGATGGGATTCTTCATAAGAAGTCAGCCCCCTTCTGTAGAGAAACATGGGAATAGAAAAGACATAATAAATAAGTATGACAACCTTCGGTCATCTTAAATTATGTATTAAGAGAAAGGGCCGTAGATACCACGAATTTTAAATGTTAAAGTCAAACATTAGGGCTCATAAAGAGATCCTATTGACTGTACCTTCAAATACTTATCTAGATAGAATCCAGTCACTTTTTACTACCTCCACTGCTCCCATCCTTGTCCAAGCCACACCACTTCTTACCTTTCTTACTGCCATAGCCTCTTAACTAGTTTCCTGGCTTCTCCCTACAGCATATTCTCAACCAGAAATAACCCTTTTCCTTTTAAATATCCTCCTCGCTTTTCCTGGCTGACCTTACCTTCTCCTTCTTTCCTTTGGTCACTCCACTCCAGCTACACTGGTCTTTTAAAGATCCTTGAACATATTAGGTTTGCTTCTGCCTCAGTCTTTGCACTGGCTTTCTCTCTGCCTAGAATGCTCTTCCCCCAGATATATGCATGGCTCACTCCTTCCCACCCTTCAAGTTTTTGCCCGATGTCACCATCTCAACAATGCCAAGGTTTCTCAATCACCCTTACCTATTCTATTTTCTTCCATAGTACTTAGTACCTTCTAACATCCTATACAGTACACTTTATTTAATGTTTGTCTCCTTCACCTAGCATGTAAGTTCCACTAAGGCAGGGATTAGTTTGTTTTATTTCACTGATGTATTCCCAGCATCTATAATAGTTCCTGGAACACAGAAGATATTCAATAATATCTGATAATCCTACTTAATCAAAGATTTTAATATAAAATACGTATACACATAAACACAAATGGAAAGCAGTGAATTTGAATAAATAAATATTATCACATATTGATGTATAATTAATTATATTAATAAATATATAACTATATTATATTATTTGCATATAATATATTATATATTAACAAATAACATATAATCATATATTAATATACAAATATATTAATATAATAATATATTAATTATAAATAATTAATATATTCATCATAAAACAACCGATATAGTTATATATTAACAAAGAGCATATAATTATATTAATATATAATTATACTATATATTAAGAAATGCTATATTGTCAATATATTAATATTAATATGTTACTATAAATAAATTTAAATAAAATTTTTGGATGCTGTATCAATCAAAAAGTGATGAGATAGTGGGAAAGAACAGAAGTATATAAAACTTGATTTTTAAAAATGTAAGATTCAACTAGATTAATGAGCAATATAGTCAGAAATGTCATCAAAAAGAACCTATACAACCATTAAAAAGAAAATGTTCAATATTAATAATAATCAATTAAAAATTAAAATTATTTTAAAATAAAATGTAAAAGTTAAAAATAAATGAATATATTGAACACTGGCTTGGAGACAGTAAATTGTGTACTTCCATATGCTTCGGGGTAGAAATGTATTAAAAGAAGATCCTTCTGAAAATAATTTGGCAATATCTTTTCATCTAGATATAGTTCATTTCTGGAATATGTCTCAAATAATCTTTCAAGATTCAGGTAGGAAAAAGCTTTGTAAACAAAGATATTCATTTTAGCCTTATTTGGTAAAAAAATGGTAAATAAATTTCCTGCCCAATTAAAGGAAAATGATTAGGTAAACTATGGACATTGGTTAAGTAAGCTATTAAGTGAACTATGGTTAAGTAAACTATTACCATAGTTTCTTTCAGTTATCTTAAATTGTGTTTAAAACATTTTTAAAAGTCTCTGAAAACAGTAAAAAGATGGTAATTTGATGGACTATTATACAGGTAGTAAAATAATATTTATTAAAACTAAGTAGTAATGTGGGAATATTTATCATAAAGTTAAGTCAAACAAATGCAGGGGAGAAGATTCAGTATGATTAAAATTATATTCTAACACTCAAAACAAAAGTCATATCTACCTATACATAGGACCAAGACTGCAAAACATTCCAAAATGTTAGTTATTTTTGCACTACTGGTCTACAGGTGATTAATTATTACCTTTTGCATTTTCTATCAGAAGGAATATCTCATGATGAGCAACGTCAGCATCACTTGGAAAGATTTTAGGAATGCAAATTCTCAGACCCCATCTGAAACCTAATTCTGAGAGTGAGGTCCAGTAATCTGTGTTTTAACAAGCTCTCCAAGTGATTCTGAAGCACACTAAAGTTTAAGAACCAATACATTATAGCAAAACAAACAGAAATATGAGGAAGTACTAAAAATGAATATCTAATACAATCCTACAAAATGGCTAAGAACATCTTTACAAAAATATTAACTTACCATTCATCTGTAAAGTTCAGTTTTATTGTGCTTGTAGTTGTTCCTTCTGTGCTGTAGTGCAAACTTAAAACTGGTTCACCTGTCCCTGGTTTGGGGCTCAGCTTTTCATTATTGTTATCTGAAAATTGTGTTTAAAACATTTGAAAAAGTCTCTGAAACCAGTAAAAAGATGACATTTCCTAAAATTTATAAAACTTTAGTTAGGTTGTCCTTGTCATAATTCTTTTTCACATGTGTTATGGTTCTCATTTAAAGTTTGAAGGCAAGTGTTACAGAAACACTTTTTATATTTCAAAGTGGCACTGCATCAAATTCTAGCTTTGTGTACATGATTCCCTTTGATTCAGATGGAAATCATACACATTAAGAACCATATTTAGTTATTAGGGAATTAAAGAATATTAACATGCAATGACATATGTTACAAACTGGTACCCTTATTTAATGGAATGCTTATGATATTATTATTCAGTTGTTATAGAGTGTTGAGCATAACTAACACTGGCTCCTTTAGAAACACTGATATATAAGATGCAAGGGCTCCACAAGTTGTTAATTTTGCTACAATGAAACACTATCAATTTTTTTCTGTTCTTTCAAATTTATACATTTGTAATTTAGGGAGGGATCATAGCCTGTACTTACTGGGGGACAAGGGATAATTTATTGTGTTTGATATTTTAAAAAACATTCTTTGTTGTAAGATCATATATTTTGGTATATTTCAGCTTCTCTTCTGGACTAATCTTGCAAGGAATTTGTTTCTTAATTATGAAAATGACATTTTCACCTTAAGAGTCTATAGGGGCTTTCTATGATATCTATCTCAATGTATAAAATCTTTTTAAAATGACAAAATCAAGAAACTTTATATAAATTGATGTAGAGAATTGAATGCCAAACCTCCTCCCCACCAAAAAAAAAAAAAAAAAAAAAAAAAGAAAAGAGTACATGGATATTCAAAGACAAAATTAAATAGGGCTTTAAAATTTTTTCATTTTATGATGAGTAATAGTTTGGAAAAACATTAAAATATATAGGGAATACAAATGGATACATAATCAAATATGTGACATTTCTGCCATTTGCTTGCAGAAAAAAAACTCTCTGTGAAATAATCGTTTTCTGGATATCAGTTTAAGGACTGATATAATAGTACTAAAAATAAACTTCTCTTGAAAAATAGTAACAATCACAACTTAATAAAACCAAAATTACTCAGGATTTTTCATTATTAGGTTTACTTTCTATTGCAATGAAGAACTTATATATCTTTTTTCATTACCCACGATGGTGGAGCACTTATTGAAACAATCTCATAGAACCTCTGGCTCTCACTTTTACCCTGGGGGAGGACAATTAACAAGCCTTCAAATACAGAACTGTAGTAGAAAAGAAAAACTATTCCCTAAGAGATAGGAATGAAGCTGATAACAAAATTCAAGAGTATCAATTCTTATATCTTGACTTGTAACTCATGAGAAATCCATCCTATAAGATTAATTGCTATTTGAAAATAATACTGTGAATCGCTAAATATAAAGCTGATATCCCAAATGGTAAAATCACTTTGTTTCTGTAATATTTTTGTTATGATTATGTTCTTGATTTAAATAGTTGCTGGAAATAAATTAACAACAACCTGTTACAACTTTCAAAGACTCAGTATTACATTTGTTTTAGAGGAGATATTTTACCAAATGGCATTCTGATAACAGAATTAACAGGTCTTTAGATTACATAAAAACATTAATAGGACTTTTAAAACATCTGTCCTACCCTTGACCATCATTCAAAATTTCCTGTTTGCTAGTCATCCGTCCATAGTTTTCCCCTATTCTTTAGTTATGTTGCTGAGATTTTTATTCCATTGTTGCCTAAGTCGTTGTTTTTATGCTTCTGGAATTGGTGGTGTTAGACAGCTAAAGATTGGATAATTAGGGAAATCAAGAGTTGGAGCTACTTAGTTTGTTATCTCTCACAACATTTTATAAAGTATTTTGCTATTTATTTTTCTTTTAAGGTAAAGAAGGAATAGAAAAACAAAAGCGGGTGTGAGAGAAGTGTAGGACTGAATTTCTTAGATCCACCCTGGAAGCAAAAGTTATAAGAAGCCTTGTGGAATTTAAATACTATATCAAAACTTCCTTTTTCAGGAAAACTAAAGAGACAGTTACAGATATTTACATGCTATAACTATAGGAATATGGTAAATGAAGAGCTACTAGAGAGATCAGAACAGTGCAGAAAATATTTTATTCAGATTTATATAGCCCCTCCAACAAAAAGCAAGAAGCTTCCTCAGATGATCAATGATAATTAAAACTTTCTTCCTAGGGTATCTATTATAAAGTTCTTATTTAATCTCTCAGGAGTGTAATCTGCATATTATAAATCATGTAAAATATGGTAGTATTCATTCATTAAATCATAAAATTATTATGGTTTGATAGAATTTGTTCATTTAAGTTAATGAACTCATCAGCTTTCTGTAAAACTAGCCCATCACTATAAAAATAGAATGGATTCTTCTGTTATAAAAACTTCAGACTCTGAGTTTAGTTATTAATATTTCCATATAGTCTGTACATAAAGTGTGTCTGGCAAAAACACTCCATGATGCAGAACTTGGTTTCTTCAACTGCAGTATTAATGGGAGTATGTACCTGAGGTTTAGAATTCATTTCTTAGTCTTCCATTCTACTATTCCTAATTTTACTTTGATCACAAACAACCTATCAGGTTAAATTTTCCTGGGAATTAGATTCCTGAGCTACTAATGAATGCATTCACCATTTGTTTGTGAAAAAACGCACATTTTTAAGCTACTAATGTCTAAGAAAAATCTACCTTAAAGATCTAAATAATTAAATTTGTTTTATTTTTACTTTATTTGAAAAAAGTATTTGTAACCATTTAAATTTTCTCTAACTCGGTCTATTAGAAGTTGGATCAGCAAACACATTCTAAAAACTGTATTTTTCAAAGCCTTACTTTTATAATGCACAGATATATATTACTGAAATATTATGCTTAACAAGTAGATTTTCATTTAAGTGCCTTAGGGTTTAGCAACTCACTGAAACATACAAATGGCTTTATGTAGAAAAAGCACTATCATATTAATAATACAATTTATTGAGCATTACTGTGAATATACATAAATTATAAATACATTAATATTATCCCTTTTGGAAAATCTTTGTAGTCTGTATTGTCAGCTCCATCTTACAGATGATGAACTGATGATAACAAGTGGGATTTTTTTCTCTAGTTACATAGGTTTCCCTTCATATGAAATTCCTACTTACTATACTGTCTTGGAAGTAATCTGACTACAAAGAAGAAAATAAGATTGCTTAGATAAATAACTTTTAATTAAGAAATTAGTCTTTGGTGTTGTGATTCCTCAGAAATGAGTAATTCGTATCAGCAACATTAATATAACTGATAGAAGTTCTTATAGCCAAAACTGTCACTTTAGTATCAGAGTAATGGAAAATTATGTTGTATCTTCTTCATAGGGCACTTTCAGATTGAACTACTTCTTCTTTCTCTAAAAATATTATAGGAGAAAATTTTTTGTGGAGTGCTCAGCACAATGATTAAAAATAACTGATGATATTAGTAACTTAGACTGGTCTCTATCAAGGTAACCACTTATTTAAAACACATATTTCAGAAGCACAATAACCACATAAAAATCAAAATAATATACTATAAAGGACTTCATTTTGGGAGGTTAGAAGTAAAAAGTCCATAACATGAGATTCAGAAAACCAAATTTAAAACATTCTTTCCAGAAATGATATTAAAAATGTGAATTGGGAGACACAAATAGGTAAAGATGCCCACCCTACGTAGCACATAAGCCCTGTCAAAATCCTACTCCAGTACTTCATGACCATTCCCTCAGGTATATATATACTCCTTTATTAAAAAAAGAAAATCAAACTTGTCTGTCACACATATATTGATTAAGTAGATAAATTAATATGTTAAAATGTGACTTTCAGATGAAAATAGACAAGGAAGCTTAACAGAACTCTCAAACCACTTTTCCCTCCAGCTACTGCACTCCTGGATTATTGTTTTGAAACGCTTTATTATTTCTCAAATCCCTTTCTTCATCTCCTCCTCTAAAATCTGGCCTCTGTCTCTACCACTCTAGTGAAAATGCTCTAGTTATAAGATCACTTCTACGTTGATTAATTTAGTGAAATATTTTTATTGGTGCCAATTTAATGGACCTCTCAGCAGCATTCAAGTAGCCAACTCTCTCATATTTGAAAAATTTTCTTCTCTAGATCACAAGATACCATACTGTTCCATGTTGCTTTCTACCTCTCCAGTTGCTCCCTTGCAGTCTCCTGTAACAGCTCTTCTCTACCAAAATCTTTTAATTTTGGAATTTTTCTGATTTTTCCTGAGATGTCTTAGAGTTTCCACTCTGTCTTCTACTTTCTGCTTTCATCCTAGTTGATTTCATCTATTTTCATGGCTTCAATGATCATCTACAGGTAGAAAACTCCCAAATTTACTTCTTGAGCTCTGCCATCTTTTCTGAGCTCCATATCCATAAAATCAACTGCCCAACAAACTTTCCATTTCGGTGTCTCACACAAGTAACTCAACTACAATATATTCAAAACCAAGTTCATGATCACCTCTCCCTATATACACATTCCTACCCACATCTTTTTCCTTTTCCACTTACCTAATTAAGCAACTAACCACCCACTCAACAGTATTTGATCAAAATGTATGAGTTACTTGTGCAGTGGTTGGAAAAATTACCTACTAATCTTTACCAGTACCTCCCCAAAAGCACTACAACTAAATGTATAATCTAAGTAAAACAATGTTTGCTATATAAAGATTTAAGACATATCCCCTGGCCCTGTCTCCTCCAATCAGATTGCCATTACTCAACTATCTTTATATGGAAATTCTGGAGTTGTTACTGCAACTTACACTCTGAACTTCTCAATTCTTTGTCTCACTGAATATACCATCAAGTCCTGTTTATTCCACATCTAAATATTTCTTGAATCTCTTCACATATTTTCCTACCTTACTTTTGTCACCAGATCAAAATCTCTATTACCAGGAAAACCTCCTAAATGATTTAGTCTCTATAATCAATTCTTTATACTCTATTCAGAATATCAGGCCATACATCCTATTTAAAATCCTTCCTTAGTTCCCTCTGTTCTTAAAATCCAAAACTTTAAAATGTCCAAAAGCTCCTTCTCAATCTGGGCCCTTGAACCACGGCACTGTCCAGCCATACTGGGATTCTTCACGTCATCCTAACGTGGTATCTCAGAGGCTCTGCATATGCTATGAGAGGGTCATGAGGCTCTGCACATGCTTCCCTTTACTCACTGACACTCCTTCACCTAACTTGTTTAGCCTCATCTTTCAGATCTCAATGTAATGTCTTTTCCTCAGGGATGCCTTATCTGACTCCTACTCAAGGGGATGAAGGATCTTATATGTTCTACACTGTACCCTGTTATTTCCCCTTTTATAACACTAATCACACTTATTTTTTCATCAGTCTTTATTGTTAGGTGACACCAAACATAGTGGTTATGATCATGGACACCGTAACCAGGCTGCTTCAGTCTGAGTCACATTTCTAACATTTACTAGCTGTGTGTGACTTTAGATGTGTTTCTTAATCTCTCTTTGCCTTTGTTTCCTCATCTGAAAAATGAGGATAATAATAGTACCTACTGCATAAGGCTGTGATGAGGATTAAGTAAATTAACATATAAATACTGCTCAAAGCAATGGTTTGTACAAAGAAAATGCAATATTACGTGTCTATGCTACTGTTGCTGTTATTATTCGTCAATTCAGTGCTCCAAGAACAGAGGGCATTAGATTTATTCATCCAAGGATGCTAGTGTCTACCCCAGTACTTGTCACAAGGTACGTAGACATTTAAATATCAGTTGAATATTAATGAAGTAGACATACAAATATGGCTCTACCATTTATTTCACTTGTCTTTACATATGGTTTCATCATCAATAAAAAATGAGGATAACAACAGTATTCACCTCATTAAGTTAGCAAAACAAATGAGGTGATGTATGTAAAATTCTTAACACAGTGCCAGTCACAAAAAACCCTCAGTAAATGTCAGTTATTTTTGTCATTGACAATTCTAAGTTAGAAAACAATTAAACTGGAGGTATAGATTTGATTATCAGGAGAGCAGAACAATTGAGCATATGCAAAAAAGTTATAGGCTAACTTCCAAAAGATCAAATATGTCATTATTTAAAAGAATCTAGACCTAGAAGTTGGAGATTGGGGGAAATCAGTGACTTCAGTCCAAGTAACTGATAACTAGTTCTAAGGATTACAAAGACTCTAGAATGAAGTTTGATTTCACTACCTTATTTTTTCACTAGAATTTAAAATATATTTACAGATATATTCTATTGTGGTGAATACTGAACTTAATATTTCCAATTAATATAGCAGGCTTCAATCATAAGATTTATTTAATAAAAATTAGAATTGTCAGCGTAAGGCTAAAATTACTTGATATAATACTGTCGAGATAATATTACTAAAATAAAACTTCAATTTGGTGACAGTAAACAATCTTAAGGGAATACATATTTAATACATGACAAGTCTAATTTTTCCATTTCCTAATTAGTAGAATTAGTAAAATGTGTTCCACTGGTTTTTGATTATCTACAAGTCTCTAATAGATGAATGTTTTACTAACATAAAAGAAAGTCTACTGATATAAAATGATACACAGCAGAAAATTTACATTTATATTTCTAAAGTCTACAAATAAGCATTTATATTTCTTTAAATCCAGAATAGAAAATGACTGTCTGACAGATAAGCAATTGCTCACAGGCATAAGTTCCAAACTTAACAGCATTATCAACTTCCACTTAATGGAAGCACTGTAAATGAATATAAAGAAAGTCGCCTCAATTTTGGCCAATATTTAAAACTCAGACAAAATTATATTCTTATACCCTCTTAAAAGTTAATTGTTCTAAAATTTTTATTTTTTATAAAATAAGAAGCAAATTGCTGGCCTAAATATTTGTAAGAGGAAAAATATGTAAATTTTGATAATATAAATAGGCAAAATATGTCAGAAGAGGATTTTTCCTCTTTTAGTACAATAAGCATAACATAATTAATGGTATAAATAAAAAGGAAAAGTAAAACTACTCATAAAAACATACTTACTGTTCAAATTAAACAAAATGCATGACAGATGTCACTGTGCTTATTCAAATAGTTACACTTTGTCCATAATTAGCACAGAAGAGCCATCAATGTGTTTGCACACAACGCTAAATCTGGAGAATATTTGAAAGTATTTTACAGTAGGATACAATTAAAAACAATGTGCATTTTATACACTTATTTCCCTATAATTTTGTTTCTTAAAAAAAGTACTCTGATAAAAGAAAACAAAAACTATTGAGACAGCCTGGCATCTGTATTTACAACTCCGAAAATTCAGACTAAATATACTTTTATCAAATTGTGATTCTGTAAGAAATTCAAGATAAATAAGCAAAAACACTAGTTGTAATCAACCCAGTTCAATATGTATATACTTATTCGAAGAAAAAAATTTTCTTCAGTGAAGCAAGCCCATTAAAAATTTAAAAATTTTGTTAGTAAAATTTTTATTCTTGGTCTCAAATAAAGAAATCCCTGAACTGCTATGGGAAATTAAGTTAAACATGTAAAAGCACCTGGGCACCTGAAAGATGATAAATAAATATCCTGTTACATAAATATAAAATCGAATTATCAATTTTAAAAAGGATTAATGTCTCTTTAAAATTATGAAAAGCAAATTTAAAATATGCTTAAGTGTTCATTAGAGAACTTATCAAATGTGTTACTTTTTGCATTCTACACAGTAAAATAGAGAACAAGAGTCTTGGTAAAGGTTAAAAACTTGAAACAACAGCATATCCATAGACATCAACTATCCCCTACAACTTGAATGAAGAATTTTTCTGCTTATTCCATAAAGATGCTCAGTTTTGAAACTATAACCACCACCCCATACCAGACACTACCTTTTCTCTATCTTTTCATTTCTAATTGAGCTTATGGAAAGAGTCATCTACATACCAATGTCTCTACCTTTTTTCCCCAAACCGTTCTCCTCAAACCACTGCTATCTGCCATCTGCCTCCACCACATCCTATCTCCAGCTGCAATGTCAAAGCAATCATATTGCCAAATTAAATAAAAACAATTTCCCAGCCTTTTTTTATTTGACATCATTGCTTCACATGGCATCACTGACCAGTCCCCTCTTTGAATTTTTCTCCTGGCTTTGGATATGGCATCCTTTCTGTCCCACCTACTTCTCTGATCACTCCTTTTCAGTCTCCTTAGCTAGATCCTCTTCTCTGCTTGTTCTTGGTAGTACAGACTCTTTTCACTTTATCCTCTTTTCTAGACAACCTCATCCACTCCCATGGTTTCAACTGCCATCTATAAATTGATGATTCCTAATCTTTATCTCCACTTCAGACCTCTCTGGTGACTTCCAAAATTATACAGCCATCCAACTATTGATGAGATTTCCTCACATAGATAACCAAAGGCACTTCAAACTCAACATTTAAAAAAAAACAAAAACTCACCTACTAAAATTACCTGTTTCTCTTGAAATTTCTATCTTGGTTGATGGTTCACTATCTATCACCCCATCAAGACAACTGGTTATCATTCTCTCATTCATTTCTAACTAATCATTCTCAAAGTCCCATCAATTCTACCTCTCAAATATTTTTAAAATCTGTCTATTCTCATATCCCAAAACTATTGCTTTACATTGTATCCCTCATATTCTCTTACTGGACTATTATAATAGTCTTTTATGTTCTTGCTGTTTTCAATCTTACTCCTTTCCAATCAATCATCTATAATGCTGCCAAAATGATCTTTCCAATACATAATTCTGATTGTGTTTCTCCCAAGCCGAAGTAATTTCAATAGCTTCCCACTGTTTAAAAAATTAATTCATTTACTCACTCATTTAACAAATATTGTTTACTATATAACTGATAAGATTTTAGGCACTGAGTATATTTAGTGAATGAAAACAAAATTTAGAGAATATTTAGAAAATTTAGAGAAAACATTAGACAAATAATATTAGATATTAAACAAATAATCCCCTAAATATAATAAATGTATGATTACAAATTTGACAAATGCAATGAAGGAAAATAAGTCACAAAGAAAAAGAGGAGAGATCTGCAGATTGGGAGGTTATATTAATTTTGAGAAAGTGGTAACAAAGTTGAGATTTGAAGGATGAGTAGAAGTTGCTTAACGGAAAGTATTTTAAGTATTTTTCATAGAGGGAACAGCATACACAAGGGACTTAAGAGGGAAAGGAGCTTAGAGTGTCAGAAGAACTCAAAGTAGGCCAATTTGGCAAGAGTTTAGTGAGTGAGGGGACAGTGGCCTAAGATGAGGTTAGCGAGAGAGGAGCCAGGTCACGTTGGGCTTATAAGCCAAGATATAGATTTGGGTTCTTTTGAAAGGCTAAGGGAAGCAATTAAAAAATTTTAGACAAATGAATGACTATATTTACATTTTTAAAAGTTTGACTCAGGCTGCTGGTAGAGAACAGACTACAACCTGAGAGGACATGACAAGACCAGTTCAGAGGTTATTCCACTAGCCCAGGAGAGGTAGATGGTGGTGGGCAGTCTCTATTAACTTTTATGATATAAGTTATCTTTTGGTAATGCAAGCCTATAATTTAAAATCCCTAGTACTTTAAAAGATGTAATACTGCTGAACAAAAAGGCATGTAAAAACTCAGGATTTAATTAATTTGGATGTATTTTCTACCATTAGAGCATTTCTGCTCACAGGTCTTATTACAAAGCTACATTTATGATAGTCTATTATGATGCAGCTTCTGCCAAACTCACTCAGTATTTACCCTTTATATAGCCTCTCTACTTATATGACTAAAAGGCATATCATATTTTACATGGCCTAAAAACAAAGAACCTCTTGATCTCTACTTGCCAACTAGTCTCCTAGTAAATGGCATCACCATCAACCGATGCATTGATGCAAAAAATCTAGCAGTTAACCGTAATTCTTCTTTTTCTCTCATATCTTGTATCATATGTAAATCAAATATCAACTCAAATTGAATATAATTTCAATATAACCCTATGAAAATTATATGTGATTAAATAGAATATGAATCTGGCTATGAACTCTCTGAGAGTGACTTATTATTTACATTCATATATCCTTACCAAAAAAAGATTATTTGATTAGTGAGTAATTATAAATATATCATAATGTTATAATTGTGTTTTATCTTAAAGTTATTATTTTCAGTGTTAATACCTCTACAATAAATGTACAAAGATAAAAAAAAGTTTAATTTCTTAATTTACAAATTCATTTATCAATTCATTCATTCTCGAGAACAAAAAAACCTATAGCAATACTTGTCATCTCAGGTCTACAAAGAATAATTTAAGATCAGACGTACAAAAGTAGTTCTTTAATTTGTTTTAAAATTAGTTTCTGAATATTTCTCTAAGGAGACAGTTAAAATTAGATTTATTTCACACCAAATAAGGACTACAGCAATATTTAATTTCCCCTTTACTGTTGACAAATAAATCATTCTATGTATGTAAACTTTCAGCCAAGCAAATTTTACGGCTTTAGTGCTAATGAAAAAAATATTTTTGAAAGAAACATTTGTAAAATCTATAAGAGAATCCCCTGCCTTTTTTTTTTTTTTTTGCAGACAATCTCATTCTGTTGCCTGGGCTACATTACAATGGCATGATCATAGCTCACTGCACCCTCAAACTACTGGGCTCAAGTGATCCTCCTGTCTCAGCCTCCACAGTAGTTGGGATTACAGGTATGTGCCACAATGCCTGGTTAATTTTTCTATTTTTAGTAGAGACAGGGTCTCACTCTTGCTCAGGCTGGTCTTGAACTCCTGAGCTCAAGCAATCCTCCTGCCTTGGCCTCCTAGAGTAATAGCATTACAGGTGTGAGCTACTGTGCCTGGCCTTATCTACCTTTTAAAATACAGAACATGAATATCAATATCATTTTAAGTTATTCTTAACTTAAAGACTTAATATTACTAACATAAATTATATACTGTGTCACAATACATTTAGAACACTTTAGAGAGCTCTGAGGTAAGATAGTAAACCATTTGCCCTAATTCTAACTAGCCTGCTTTAGTTTCTTATAGTCTTCCTTTCTCTGTCCTTTTGTTCAGATGCTCTTCTTATCAGAATGTCTTCCTCTACCAACCCTTCTCTGTGCTATATTTGATCTGCTAGTAATAAAGCTTGAAAAATAAGTAACCTATCTGATCAGGTTCTATACAAGGCTTCGAGGTTGATTCTACACCTCTCCTATTTTACAAAGTACAAATGAAAATTATTTCCCCTTCTGATTGGTGGCTTTCAAGTTTATCTCTGGATTCATAACTGTATTCCTTACAGGTAAAGCTATCAGGAGTTTGACCACCAGATAAGTGAGACATAAAACCAAGTATCATTACTACAATCATCTAGTAATATAGGATATTACTATGTTTAGATATCTTAAATGAGCAATGAGGTAGTATGTTAACCTCATACCCACAGTTCTACACAATTTTATGATACTTAAAATTTTTTAAATGGATATCATTTATATCCATTGTAATATTGTTATAGGAAGAGAATTCAAAGTTGAACATCAAGGGCCAAAGGTGGAAATTAGCTTACATAGAAAATAATTTGTATAGGCTAAAAAAGTCCTTTGTGCACAGTATCTCCTATGGTAATTTAGTCCACAAAATTTGACTGTAAGACCAAAACCAAAATGAAATGCTATGAAAAAGTGAAAGAGAGCTTTGTTTATGCAATAAAACTATGCAATAAAACTATGAATGGATGGGCATAGCGCATCTCCTGTTACACGCACCCTGTTGCTCGTCAAGTGACATGGATCCGAGCTGTTTGTTAACCACAGAAGAAGGAGAATCTGAAACAAAAATGAGATTTCAACTTAAAAGTAAGCAGCAGAAAACTGCACAGCAATGTCATGATCATCTCTAAGCTTAAGAAACAAATGTATAAGGGTGGGGAATAAAAGTAAGTACTGTGGTATGTTTCCCAAGCAGTGAGTAAGCAGAGCCTTGTGCTTAAGATATGTTATTCCAGGCAAGCATTTAGCAACTTTGAGAAGGAGTTGAGAAAATATTCTTCTATTTCCATGCATATATCTTTTAACAAATTCATTTAGCACAGGCACAAGGTGCAAAGTAGGTAAATTAGAAATGGGGTATCTCCTTCACTAAATAGAAGACTCCTTGCCCTTCTCAAACTCCCTCTCTAGCTCCTTAAGATGGATTTCATACTGCCTTGGAGGATTCAAAGCATGAAATGAGATGCTTGCTACACTTTGTGAGATGTTGTTTGTTGTATCATGAGCTAAGCAAGGAGCTAAAGTAAACAGTTTATAAGAAAAATATTCAGTGAAGTAATTACCATTACAGAAACATATATAACTTCAAAAACTCTATAGTAAATTAAAACTATACCCTAAGAAGGCTTAGGCTTCTTTAGAGGTACCTGGTAGGGAAAGGAAAAGACAGACAAGGAGAAGGCTTAATGGTTTGGGCTTTATACTTTCCATTTGGCTTCAAACAGAACAGTTTGTTCTTATCTTTTTGATATACTTGGTTTGATGTTAAGAATTTATTTTATAAATGGTTTCTACTGTTGAAAAACACTGGTATAAAGGAAGCCAACATCATAAAATGCAAAGAGTATCTGTCTGAAGTTAGTAAGTTTTGATTTTAAACCTGTTTCTACAATAATTAGCAACATTTTTAGGCCTAAGCTTCTCTTTCTCCCTTTTCAGCCTAGGGATCTAGTAACCTAAGCAAGACACTGGAGAATAGAAAAAGATGGCCCCTTTCCACTCCTGGTTTAGGATCTGGTATCCCAGGTGGGATAGAGTAAAAGAGAAAATGTGAATAATAAGCACAGTTCTCACCTAAATGTAAGAATAAGTCCCAGTTTCTAATATTCTGTGCTCTAGTTCTTAGCAAAAGTTGTTAATAAAACATTTTTTGGCTAAAACCAGTTTTTGCTCATAATGGCATTTCACTTCCCAAAAAGTATTTTAAGTGAATACTGTCCTTAATTGTATGACTAAGAGAAGTTCTCCAACATAACCTAGATTCAAACCAATTTTATATAATTTGATTGCTTCCATTTGTACATTTAAAAGTCTGAATCATGTTATCATTTCTATCAGCTTTAAATCTTTCATCTTCTAATATCACCAGTTTGGTCACAGATTTTTATCTTATTAGATTTTGATAAAGCATGATCAATATTTGAATAATAGCTTTTATTTATTTTTACTTATCACCTCTTCATCAGAACATTCAGTTAAATCTTTACTAAACAAAAAAGAAAGTAGGAATGACAGTATTTCAATAAGTTCTCTACCTATTCATGCTTTACTTTCTTAAGACTGTTTCTCATTTACCCATTTCACAGTTAGATCTATGTTTTTGAAGAACAGATAAGTTGTCTTTAGAAATAAAATTATACTCTTTAAAGAAAAACATAACAAAAATGTGACTCACAATGAAATAAACATTGGAAAAACCTAAAAAGTCTCCTATGAAATATTTTCAGCCCTTTGGATTTATTACACATTTCATTATGCTCTCAATAATTAACAGCCCTCAGAAAACTATAAACTCTCCAAGAAATACTCTCTTCAAATATTTAATTTTTCTAAAAATATCATGGAATGTACAACTCTTATTGAAATAAAGTACTTTGTATTTAATTTTTAAATAAAATTTTAGAAGTCACTGAAAAAAAACATATTGATGAAGGATCTAGAATGCTGTCATCTCCACAGAACTGTGTATTTTCAAACTCTTGAAGTATTTAAAATATTAAAGCTTATGTTAAGATGGAAAGATAGTATTAAACTAAAAGGATTCCCTTTTTGGATTTTACAATCTGTCAGAGATATTGTGTATTTCAGGGGAATTATTTGGTGTTCCTTCCATCTTGAAGATGAATCATTATTAAGAAATCCTTCTTGGTCACTGCTTCCATTCTATAATATTGGGACCATGCAACTGTTTTTGGATACATTATCTTCCTGTCACAAACATTTTAAGTGACTTTTTTTTTACCACAAGGTATTCATAAAAATAATACCTATAACTCCTATCACACACAAATAGTTCCAAACATTAACACAATAACCATCATAATAGCTAATATAAAAAATACAATTATTAGTTCAAGCTGATTGCTTCAGTTTTTGCATACTCTACTCCATCTCTCCGTGAAACATCTTCTAGAGAGCACCATCACACAAAATCAAAACCTGAATATATGGTCCAATGATAATTTATTATGAAATCAATATGGTTGGTCAGCTTATTTGAAATATTTAGAATTACAGTATTATTTTAAAAGTAAAGACAAATTTTAAGTAAAAGCTTATTCAGTACTAAGCTTAGCATGTCTTATGGTTGATTACCACATATTTGTGAAAAATCTATGTTTTGGTCTTGAGAAAATTCTTCAGCCCTTTGACATCAGAATTTTCTCAACTGTAGAAAAAGATAATTATACTTGAACAGGTAAATAAGACTCTTTAGCCAGACTTCCTGGGTTTGAATGTGGTTTATCTACTCAGTAATACTGTAACCCTGGGCAAATTATTAAACTTGTCTAAGTCTCAGATTCTCTATCTGAAAAATGGGAATAATCATAATATCTACCACATAGCATTCTTCTGAAGATTTCATGAGATAATCCATGTAAACTATTTAAACAGAACATAGGAAAGGGCCAATTAATGTTATTATTACTTGCCTGTTTCTCAGAGGTCTAGAATTGAATGAGAAATAATGGCACAAAGCTGTTCTGAAAAATACGGAGTGTATTATCATGTTTAAAGTTCTAAGAGACTCATCATTGTTTTGCTTAGGACTCTGTTATTCGAGGAATTAAAGAAGTGCTTGCAGAACTAGGCTAATACCATATCTAATTTATTAACTACTTATATTATAATCACTAAAAACATGGATCAAATGAACCCTTTGAGAAGTGCTATAAGGTGACTGTCGTTATGGACACTGGGAAATCTGATGCTGTATAGAGCCTGCTTGCACAGGATTGGGTAAGTGCTGATTTTTTCCAATATGGCTCAGTTTTGAGAAGCCCTTTTTCAAAAATAATCACAAATGTTTTATACCCTTTTGGGGTATAAAAGTTACTTTTTTTTTCCAATTGGCAAAACCGTGCCATAAAGTGAAAAAACAGTTCCTACCTGACCCTCTCTAGGCTGGCTCCATGCTCCAGTGGGGCTCTGTGGTGGTCGGGCCAGTACCAGCAGACTCCACAGGGTGCTGTCACTCTGAGCAGGAGCCAGCAACCCATGACTTCAGGGACCTGAAATGGAAAAAAAGAGTTGGGCTTAAAATCAGCCATATGTTGAATGCCTCCGCCATAGCTGTTTAGGGCATTCATCTGATAAATGCACATATAGCTCATTCAAAACCCTGAATGCTATCAACCTTAAATGGTCTTGATAAAAGGACATGTTGAAGTAGTAAGTAAAATACTGTAATTAAGATAGTACATTATTATGTGTACTACTCTCCTTAGGCATATAAAATATTTATATATACAGTATTGTCTAACTCATCATTACATCATTTCTGTAAATTATGGCAGGCCACACTATCTAAATATATCAATAATTGGGAAACTGAGTCATTAAGCAACCAAATGACCTATCAAAGGTCACCTAGTCATAGGGCCAGGGACAAATAAGTCAGCCAGTCTAACACCTAAGGAATGATGGGATGAAGGTGAATTCATCTGTTTAGGATTAAAAAAAAAACCCTGATTCTGTTATAAGCTATGGTATATTTCCTAAAAGTCTAAAAAATGAGTTATGAGCTATCATGTATTTGCTAAATAAGTTATCATGTATTCTCTAGTAGTCTGGAAAAAATGTACTTTTTAAAACTAAAAAGTAAAAACATTTTTAAATGATATGTTTTGACTTTTAAAAACTATATTTTTGGAAATTATTTCTGAAGGATTATCATTTATAGATGTCAAAAATTCTTTCAGAGCACTGGTTTTCAAACCAGGTTTTGGGGAGCAAAGGCGCCTTATAGGTAGCATGAGGAGCAAGAAGGTGGGTTGTCATTCCTTATATCCCTTCATGTTGAAATCACAACAGTGTCACTTTTACATATTTTATATAAGACTCTGATGACAGAGTTCACAGCTGATAAAAAAATAAAAAGAAAAATCACTGCTTAAACATCTTCTAACATCTATATCATATAGTTCATTTTAAATAATAATTTGAAACTGAAGGTGACATCATTTGGTGCCTTGGCATGATGTTTTAGTCTTAAACTGCAAAGAAATATTGATAATATTGAATAGATAATATTCCACATGGGATTATCATTAACTAGCATCAGGCTCCTTCCCATTTGATTCCATTAAAAATGGAGATCATTATTTTTACGAAGTGATTTGATGGTTTAGAGTCACTTTCCTACAGAAGTTTGGTATTGTTGATTTTATACTTAGCCTTTCACAAAAGATCCCCATGAGTCCTATATTCTGAAACGAGAATAAAATGTTTGCCACACACAATGTAATAATTTAGAAGTTCTTTCTATATTTATTAAAATTTCTTAGTTTCTAAATCACAGTAATGTCTCCTTTGAATATCTTATACCTGAAAAACTTACAAATGTGAGAAGACAATAGAAATATCATTTATTAGTAATACTGTCACTTATTGATATTCTAAAGATGTCAAGGTATAATGGAAAAATATGCTTTTTATATATGAGAAATGTACATTCTTCTATTATTAATAAATTAAAATCTAGAATGCTAATTTTGGTGCTTTCTTTACTGACAGATAGTAGTAACATCATGAGACAATGGAATGATTAATGTCCATAGTGCACATACACAAAATTGCATTTAATCATTATGTATAAGGGTTTTTTTCGAGATTTTTATTTATTTATTTATTTGCTGTGAGGATTTATTTATTTTTTTTAATTTTATTTTTTTATTTCAGCATATTATGGGAGTACAAATGTTAAGATTATGTATATTGCCCATGTCCCCCGTGCACCCTTGAGTCAGAGCTTCATGCGTGACCATCCCCCAGATGTTGCATATCTCATTCATTATGTTTGTATACACCCATCCCCTCCTCCTGTATAAGTTTTGTTATTCAATTAAAGTCTATGCCTCTGTTGAATTTCATAAATTTAATTTCTATTCTTTATTTTTATAATTTGTATGTTCTGAAATAAAGCATTTTTCATTAAGCCAACTCTTATTGCCTCATATTCAAAATTTACTAAATGGACAAAGAACATAGATTTTATTAGTTGTCCCCTGTAATAAACTAACAACACATTAACTGTTCTCAAAGTTTTAAATTACCAAATAGTGTTCCTGTGACATCTGAGGACAGAATAAGATAAAAGTAGCACTAGTAAATGGACCCAGGGCATATTACAGATAGATTTATTAGGACCTCATATGAATGTTATGCTAAAAGCATATGAAATAAATGAAATACTTCACCTTGCAGCCAAAGGGAGAAACATGTACTATCAGAAGCCATTAGTGCTTAATGATAGTAATATAAAAGCTTCTAATATTGGTCCATGGGGCAGACCCAGAAGCTCAAGAATGTTTTTTTTTTTTTTCTTTTTGAGAGAGGGTCTTGCTCTGTTGCAAGACTGATTAGAGTGCAGTAGTGTCATCATAGCTCACTGTAACATCAAACTCCTGCCTCAGACTCCAAAGTAGCTAGGACTACAGGCAGGTGCCATCACACCCAGCTAATTTCCAAGAATGTTGTTTAATGACAAAGAAAAGATAACATGTTTCTCAACTTCAAAACTAGAAAGGTGTCTACTTGACTTTAGCTTTTTAAAGATTATCAAAAATAGACTGGTTTCTAAACTAAAGATTATTTAATTAGAATAATACTTAGAATTGGGAACACAGAATTTCATTTCAGAGACAATATAATCACCCTAAAGCTTTCTGATTCTAAAAAGAACCTGCCTTCAATTCAAAGTGGTGAACTAGATATGAAAGGGTAGTGAGTATCAAAATATATTTCTAATGTCCACAATGTATACTTCTTTCCTGATAATGTAGACAGTTTTGTTTTATACTCAAATTCACTTTAATACTTGGTTTGTTATCTGCCAAATTCCAGTATTTTAAAAATATTTATGTATGTAGGGACAGTTTATTTTTATTGATTTTTATGTTTCATGACTTTATAACGTTCAAAATACATTGAATAGAGTTTTAATAAATATAAAATCATAGCAAAATATTTTATTATTAAATGTCATTATTGTAATCTGATCAAACTTTCTTATTGTTAGTTTTAAATATAGGAAAAGATTTCCCTATAGAAAAAAAAAATCAGAGGCATCTTTACCTGACTGATATTTCGTCTGTTAATATAACACAATTAAAAATCAAGGCCATGATTTATCCCAAGCATATCTATATTACAGTTTACATTTATTTTGTTTTACCACAGTATTATAAAATGTGCTTTCATTACCATGGCACTTACTAGAACAGATATTTATAAAGTGGAGGCTATCCAGTTCTACCAATATACAAATTAATTCCAAGTAATTAATTTAGTATTCTCAAAGTAATTAACGCTTAAACTCATCACTCCTTAGGGTAGCAAAACAAAGCATATCGAAGTATTATAAACTCATCAGCATGAGAAACTAGATATTCTCATTCCTAAATATTTATAGCACCTACTATAATATGCATACTACAGGATTTATAGTACCTATTATCCATCTTGAAACAAGTAGACAAATATTTCGTGCTATGTCTTCATTAATTTTTTTTGACAGATATTTACTGACCATCATGAGCTTTCTGGTCATCAAATACTGGGCCATTTAAATATACAATAAAAAAGGAGTGGCATAGATTATTACTGTGTACTATCAGAATTTTATAGCATAAGAACAGGAACAAGAGATGATGGAGTACTTTTGCTGCTCTACATATAATAAAGCTGATTAAGTATAGGAGGAATAAGAAAGCAAATATTGAAAATTTTCAAATAATGACAGAAGGGAATAATTGAGTCAGCATACTAGTATGGCCAAACAATACTATGATTCTAAAATCTAGTATTATAAGGTTTAGATAGTAATATTAGTTAATTTTCAAAGATGAAGAAGAAGAAAAGCTAGGAGCCACAGCAGAGACTCCTTTCAGCATATATGAAATTTCAATAGAAATATCAATGCAGGCTCCCAATTTACTAGATAATTATTAGAAAGCAGTTCAGCTATAAAAGTAAAAAATATTTGCCCCTTTCCAAATATATTACAAATAAAGCAATAGATTATTTTATAACCATCTCTCTGACAAATGCAGCTGCCAATCTGTCCCTGTAACATGATACTGAACACCACCATATGCAAAGGAGGGAGGGGTAAGCTGCAAGCACATTAGTTCTCTTTTTGGATGGGAAAAGGAATTGTTACACAGTAGCAGTATTAAAAAACAATTCTACTAGCTGCTTAAGGACACTTGACATTAATAACCTGAAACATGAGGGTCCTTTGAAGAGCCCTCATGAGAAGACTGATCAGAAGTGGAGGGCTGTTGTTGGGCTTGTGCAGCTAGTTCTTGCTGCCTCTGCTGCTCAGCCCTCTTAAGCCTCAGTTGCTGCAGGCGCTTACGGAGCAAAGCTATCTCAGGCCCCCTTAGAAATTCTGACACAAATAGGAAAAGAAAGGTGAAAAGATAGTAATAAAACAGAAATCATAAGAATTTAATTATACATTAAAGAGAGGAAGGATATAAAGAAAACATATGGTTCATAGAAGAATACTAAAAATGAATTACTGATAAAAAATTACTGATCATTAAATTATGAGACAAACTATACACACACACCCAAATACTTCTCTTTAACTATGATGAATTAGACACATATATTTCTCTAAGAATATATAAATAATTAACAGGATGAAAACAAAGTTCTCCATAAGCCAAATATTTTAAAATGAACATTGCTTTCTTCGCATAACTCTTTTTACAACAAAATGATAATAGGAAAGAAACAAAAATTGAAAAATATCAGTTAATTCATCTAATCCATACACAAAAATTCAAGTTACTTCATTAATTTCAATCAAGTAATAATTAAAATTCAATTAAAATGATGAAAAGTTATGAATTTAGAAACTTGGAATTACAGAGCCCTTTAAAAAGTGAAAGTTACATATTCTTCAGCAAAATGTTTCCTTTTATTAAATTGTCATTTTTCTTTTTTTTTTAAGTCCAAAAAGGTTTACATAGTCATTATTTTCTGACCTTTTCCTGAAGTGATCATAGACAAAAAGTAGAAAACTAATAGGAAAATCTGCAGAGATAATTACTGAGTGCCTACTATGAATGAGGCATTGTTATAGACTCTGGGGAATAAATAAAATATTGAACAAAACAGTCCCTACCCTGTGGAGTTTATGTTCTGAGGGAAAAACAGACAACTGTAATATACACACACAACTCGCACGTAATGTTGTATGCTTGTGTTTGTGTCATGGAAGGATCACTGCTATGAATTCATAAACTGGCAGAGTAAGGTAATAAAGAAAGTAGAGATGGTAGGAGAAGGATTGTTATTTTATATATGGTCATTAAGGAAAGCTGCTCTCATAAGGTGCCACTTAAACACAGACCTCAAGGACATAAGGGAGTAAACCACGTGGATATCTGCAGGTAGAGTGTTCCAGGTGGAGAAAAGAGCAAGTGCAAATGCTTAGGGTGCCAAGTGTATCAGGATGTGGAATATATTTTATTTTATTTATTTATTTTTTTGAGACAAGAGTCTCACTCTGTTGCCCGGGCTAGAGTGTCTAGTGTCAGCCTAGCTCACAGCAACCTCAAACTCCTGGACTCAAGCGATCCTCCTGCCTCAGCCTCCCGAGCAGCTGGGACTACAGGCATGCGCCACCATGTCTGGCTAATTTTTTCTATATATTTTTTAGTTGGCCAATTAATTTCTTTCTATTTTTTAGTAGAGATGGAGTCTCGCTCTTGCTCAGGATGGTTTCGAATTCCTGACCTTGAGTGATCCTCCCACTTCAGCCTCCCAGAGTGCTAGCATTACAGGTGTGAGCCACTGCGCCCAGCCAGGATGTGGACTATATTTTAAATATAAAGGTGGCAGAATTTGCTGACAGTTTGGATGTAGAGTGATTCCAAAGTTTTTGGCCTAGGTAACAGGAAAAACAGAGTTTCCATTTATTGCAAAAGAGAAGAACGAAGGAGAAATGAGTAGTCTTGAAGGGAAGAAAAGAACGAATAGACATCCGAGTGGAGAAATTAAGTAGGAACTGAATATAAAAGTCTAGAATTCAGAGGAGATATAATTTGGATGTCACTGGTAATGTTATTGTAAGCACTCTAGAGAGTAAGTGATGACAAAGAAGAAGTCTAAGAACTGAACTGTAGAGCACTCCAATGTTTAAGAGGAGAAAGAACCTCTAGGAAGAATAAGAAGGAAAAGCCAGACAGTGGGGTTGGAGAACTGAATGATCAGAGTTCTAGGCTAAGTGACGAAATTGGGCCAAAAAGGATGGAGTATGCAGTTGTGTCAAATGCTGCGAATACAATGAAAAAGACACTGAGATTTAACAACTGGAATTTTTACCACGGAAGTCACTGATGACCTTGACAAGTACTATTTCAGTGAAATAACACCAAAACCTGCCTGCAGTAGGTTCAAGAGAGAGGAGAGAATCAAGGAGAGACACAAATCATATATACTCTTTGTAGAAGTCTTACTGTTAGTGGGAAACAGAAATTGGACAGTTTTTGTGGGAGGAATAAAGAATCAAGGGAGGTTTGTGTATTTTAGTTTGGGAGCTAATACACACGTTTGTATTCTGACAGAGAATGTTTAATTGGGGGGAGGGAGAAAGACAATGCTTGGAAAAAAGTGGGCAACTACAAGATCAACGTCCTTGAGTAGATCTAACGAGTTAAGTTATAGTGGATCAGAGGACAAACTGGTTTTGAACAGGTGCATAAAAACTTCATTAACTATAACTAAAGAAGAGGCAGAGACTATGGGTAGAAATGTCAATAGTTGTAGATTTGATGGTAGGACCATGCAGAATTTCTCTGTGACATCAGCATCAAATTATACAAACTACTAAATAATTTTCAGCCTCTCATAGATAGATTGTAAGGGTGCAAAATTTGGTTTACTCTTTGAGGAATCGATCATGTTAGACATTAACTTCTTGTTACTGTGGCTTATACTTACAAAAAATTTGATTCAACTAGCCAATTGGTAGTTAAGATTTAATCAGCAATTCAAGTATCATCATAGTCTCTCATTGTTAATTGTTCCTAGAAAATTTCTAGTACCATGTGATGATATTGACTGACAAACCAGTGGTGATGGTCAATAGCACAGTGCCTTCTTTTTAGGTATGTACAGGAGCCTTATTTCTAGTGAGCATAATAGTAATGCTTTTAATAATATAAAATAAAGTATTATACAGCCATAAGTTTTATCATTTTATGCTTCAAAACAAATTTACCACAGAGAGAGAGAGAGAGTACCTAAATGTCAAATGTTGCTTAAAAAGCAGAAAAATCACTGAATTTCATTGGAATTTCAAACCTTCTTTTGAGGTGCCAAATGTTTTATATTATGTAAGTCTCCATGCTAGAACTACTTGTGATGTGGCAAATAAACCACAGGCTCTAGGTGCATGCAGTAATGCTCTACAACTTAGAAAATCAAGATTCAGTTATGATACTTTTATGAGCTATTTATTCAATATTTCCAGTACTTTTTAAAGAAGAATTTATCTACTTTTAAGAGTGGTTGTATAATTTTTTTTTTCTTTAAGTTAAAAATGAGGCTCTAGGAAGAAAAGTCATCACACAGTTAAAAGACAAGTATTGAATTTAAAATTTCAACCAGAAATACCAGATTAAATAAATAGTTCTGCTAATAGCTTGAAATATTAAAGCAGCTAAGATATACACACGTTACATCCTTTTAAGAATGTATAGACAATCATATACAATTTATAAATGTGGATAAATGCTTGGAGAATTACTTCTGTTAAAATATACCAAATTGAAAAAGGAATATAATGAATACCTCAGGTTAAATTTTAAAAACAACAATAAAAACTCAACAAGGTATCAGGAACTGCTACAGGAAAACTGTTCTTCCTTCTCCTGAAATTACTAACCTTATTCTTGGTTTCTTCTGAAAAACTCCGGGCTATTCTAGCTAATGGTTTAATTCTACTTCATAGGAGAACAAGTCCTGCCTCTACAGGACTCTGGATGGGACTTTGGATCATTTTTATATCTAATTGGCACTTTAGCTGCCTGCTATCTGTCTGTCTTCCCATCCCAACTTGTTTCTTGTCCTGGTGATCTCTGTGCATTCTTTGACCTGGGACTGGTTACTCCTTCATTCCCAAGTTTCTGTTTTCTTCTTTAGTTTCCTCAAAGTGGCCATCAATCTAATATCTCCACCTGTTTCTAACCTATAACCTACACCTCATCTGACTAGACTTTGATTCCATTTAAGGAAACTGTAATCTAGATTTTAGGCTTTGAAAAGTTTGCTTTGATATGTTGTGCAATAGAGTTCTTACTCCCCAGCAATTTTTCTACAGAGCTCAATGTAGCTATAATGATTCTGCATACGCCAAAATAAATCTGTAATTTAAGCAGTTATTTGTAAGTAAGCAGGAATCCACACATAGACCATATCGTATGCTATCTTAAAAAAAGAACTAAATCCTCATGATCTGAGTGGTCTATTTAATTGGAAATAGAGGGATCTTTAAGTGACTCACTTCTCAATGTGAACCTCTAAAACGAATTTTGTAGGTACTGATACCCCTGCAATCCAAAGTTACTATCTTCTCTAATCATATTCTTTAAATAGGTTAAAATAGAATCAAAGAAAAAAATTAAACTACAACATGCTGGAAAAACAGCCTTATTTAATATTTGCTCAATATAAGAAGTTTTTTAACATGGAAAAAATCTATAAATAATGTTTAGTTTAAGAAATAACTAAAAGAGGCTGGGCGTGGTGGCTCACGTCTATAATCTGGGAAGCTGAGGTGGGAGGATCACTGGAGCCCAGGAGTTTGAGGATGCCATGAGCTAGGTTGACACCACGGCTTTCTAGCCCAGGTGACAGAGTAAGACTCCATCTCAGTAAAAAAAAAAAAAAAAAAAGAAATAACTAAAAGAGATGTCTACTAGGCATTACTGAGAAAAAAAGAAATTATCTTATAGTTACTTTGAAATACTTTTTATATATAAAAATTATGCACATTTCATTTCAACGTGCATAGTTTCAGATCGTAGTCTTTTCTTTCTTATTTTTAAATATACAATTTCATAACCACATTTTTAAAAGCACAGTCTTTTGTTAAATGTTCAAGAACATGTATAAGAATCAAAATGTTTAAGTCTTGAGCTATGTATATAGAATATGGTTTCCCATGGTGTGACATATGAATTAAAATAAAATTCAAGAATACAAAGAGCAAAGCAAAAATTAAAAAACCTACCAACTGATTTAAAATTCCACTTGAGTGTATTTATCTTCCTAATTTAGCTATAAAACCCAAAGCCAATTTTGTGGCCTCCTCTAGATACTATTCTTCAGGTCATGTATTTTGTTTATTCACCTCACGCACGACTTCAATTTATTTTTTCCTACCCATATTTTTGTTTGTCCTGATTCACTCATTTATATATATAACCACATGATTTTTAAAAAGTATTTTTGGTAGAAGGTAAAAAAATTAACTACTTAGTCTTCGGTGGTCTAGATAGCCAAAGGCAAACAATGGATCCAAAATGATAAATGACTGAATATCTAATCACAGATCTCTCCCAGGCGTTATCAAATTTGGGACTCTACTGGAAACATCCAGAGTTAATGAAGTGGGGCTCAATCTATAATCTAAAGCCTAAAGTATAGGTAAATACACCATACCTAGGCTATACCAGTTTAAAGATAACTAAATGTCTCATGATACTTTTAACTGTATCTTTGGAGATTGTGCATTATTAGGGAAAAAAGATGCTTATTCATAAAAGAAGTCATAAACCAATCAAACATGAAAAAAATTATAAATTTACATGAGTGCTTTTCAGGAAATAAACAGGGTTATATTAAAGGGAATACAATTTTAGGAAGAGTAAAAAGGAAGAGGACTCTACCTAGGGTAGTTATGAAAGACTTCCCTTAGGTGGCATCTGAGCTGAGACCCAGAGAAAAAGAAGTTGGCTACGGGATAAGCTAGGGGAAGAGTTTCCTGGGTACAGAGAACAGTAAGAACGAAGTCTTAGACTTAAAGAAAGAGAAGAAAGAAAAAAGAGAATATGGCAGATTAAAGGAACTGAAAGGAAACCAGTATATCTAGACTGCAGGGGTCCTCAAACAGGGGGCCAGTTCACTGTCCCTCAGACCGTTGGAGGGCAGGACTATAGTTTAAAAAAAACTATGAACAAATTCCTATGCACACTGCACATATCTTATTTTGAAGTAAAAAAACAAAAAGGCAAAAACACCGCATGTGCCCCGCGGGCCATAGTTTGAGGACGCCTGATCTAAAGCATAATGCTCATCAGGGACTGAGGAAGTGGAACGAGATGAGGCTAGAAAGGTAGGGAAGGGCCAGGCCATGCAGGTTCTTAGAGGTCCACAGTAAGGAGTTTGATTTTTTTTTCTTTTGTACTTATAAATGCAATCAGAAGCCTCTGAAGGGTTTTAAAGAACAAAGGTATGTAATCTGCTTTAACATTTTAAAATACTCATTCCAGCTGCTGCGTGGATATTAAATTATAAGGAAAGAAGAGTAGATGCAAGAAGATCAATTAAGAGATAAGAAATGATGGTGAGATGAAAAGAAATAAGATATAGTTTAGACACAGGACCAACAGAACTTGCTGATGCATTAGGCATGGGACTTAGGGAGAGGGAGGAATCAAGAATAACTCATGGTTATTAGAATAAGCAAATGGGCAGGTGGTGTTATAATTTACTAAGCCATAAAAGGACCAAGAGATGGAACCAATTAGGGGACAAGAAGGGTAGGAGGTTGAATTCAGTTTGAGCACACAAATTTAAAATGTACATGATAGCAAAAAATATATATACAGTGTCAAATAGCAGTTGAACACAGGGGTCTGGAACACAAGGTATAAAATTAGATTGGTGATATATATTTGGGAGTCATCAATTTAGAGGAAATGTTAAAAACTGGTGAACTGACACAACCACCCAGGGAGAGAGTGTATGCAGAGAAGACAGCCAGGACTCAGGGATTCAACTATAATATCCAGAAGTAGACAGAACAAGAAACACTAACAATAGTTACTGAAAACCAGCCAGAATTAATACGAGTAAAATAGGCAAATGTGGTATCATAGATGCCAAGAAAATAAAGTGTTAAAGAAAGAAGTAACAGGCTATGTTAAATGTAACTGGGTCAAAAAATCTTGTAAAATATTAAGAGATTTATCCTCTAAATTTGGTGGAGGTGGAGTTCACTGATGACTATGATAACAAGTTTCAGGAGAAAAAGAGTTGAAAGGGTTGGTTAATAAATACATGGAAGATAGCAAGAAAATGGAGATAGTATATGTGACCAACTCTTTTGAGGATTCTGATTATAAAAGAAACAGAAATATGGCAGTAGCTGGAGGGGAATGTGGGATAATTAAAAGAGAATTTTTA
The DNA here is from genome assembly GCA_008750895.1 of Mirza zaza. Lineage (NCBI taxonomy): Eukaryota > Metazoa > Chordata > Mammalia > Primates > Cheirogaleidae > Mirza > Mirza zaza. The sequence goes on along the minus strand of VSMD01057547.1, from coordinate 31,951 downwards.
AACAAAGGAGATAATAAAAACATGTTTGAGGTTAAAAGAAACAACTCAGCAGAAAAGACAATGATGCAGGAACAGAAGCAAAGTCCTTGAGAAGCTGGAAAGGACAGGAACTGCACGGGCTAGCTTTTGATAGGAGCAGATTCATTTCTTCCAAAATGTGTTTCTGCTTCTATAAGAGACGATGAGTACAGATGTTGGAAAGCTCGGAGATTATACAGCAGAAAAATGAGTGCTTTTCTTTTCACTGTGAATGATAGGTTAGCAGTGGGGGGCGGGGGGCAACAGTGAAGTGGAGTGTTAAAAGTTTGAGAAACATGAAGGTGTAAAATAGACATTATGCATAGTTGGAGAGCAACAGTGTCGAAAGAGACTGCTCTGGCATATAGTGTTGAGCAGCCACTGAAATTTGTGGGCATAACTTTCTTCACTTTTAGGGATTCAGTTGTAGACTAAGAGAAGGCAGACAATTAGCTTCAACCAGAGTTTTGCCTGGCTGCAAGTTTTCACATTCTCACTGCTGCTTTTCTTTATATCAGTAAAATGACAGAGGAAATGTGAGAGATATGAAAGAAAACACCTTTACATTAAAAAGTATTTATAGCAAGGCAAGTATAGACAGAAGCATGCTTTTTCATTTTCTCTGTCTCTATGCAAGGTAATAACAAAAATCATGGCTCAAAGTTGACACTCCCATCTACTACATTGATCCAATCAATAATTTCAATACTCACAAACCCATCTGGACTTAGACAGGCCATGGTAAGTGCAAAAGAGATTGGGGAGAAAAATAAAACAAAAAACCACATTTGGACTCTGGAATAATGAAAGGGCTACCGCCAGAACCATTACAGACATAACCTTCAGATGTTAACATATAATACCCTCAATAGTGATATTGTTTCCCTCAATAGTGATATTGTTTTGGTAATATGGAAATATTCCAATTATCCATAGTACAGTCAACCAAAATTCTCTCAATACTCTCCCAGTTAAAAATATTTATTTACTTTCTTATAGGCAAAAGAGCTAAGTAATGTTCAAACAATGATCACATGATCATCACAGAAAATTTTTTTCTATTTCAATGATTCAAATGACTATAATATGTAATACATAAATACTGAAAGAAATTTAGGAATTTGAAATGTAGTATTAAAATATTAAGTATCTATAAAACAAATAAAGCTCCAAATACTTTACCCACAAATATGCTTAAGGAACAATTGGAATTAGATAAGATTCAATGGAACTTGAACATAAGCTAGAGCATCTTCTTACTAAGTTTTCCTGAAAACTTACAAATTGATTGAAGTATTAATATTTAAAAATATTTCAAAAAATGCTATCACTTTAAAAATTCTTGCTTCTACCAATTTTACCTGCTTTAAAAAACAACCTTTTAGTTACTTCTGCTCCTACTTCCCAAGTCCTCCAAAATATTTTATTTTCCTATAAATTAAAAAGCTGTATCAATTAGAGTGTGGAAAGCCTGATTCTGTAACTCAGCTTTAGCTTATTATTATGGATAAAATGTACACAGTGTTAACAGTTATGTAATTGACTCTGGCTTTTATTCCCATAGAAACTGAAAATGAATTACTAAAAATGGGATATACTGATAAAAGAGTGCTTAAATTAAAACATCCCATATTTGGTGTTCTGGCATAAGTTTCCAGAGAAGCAAGAATAAAATGACAGCTTGGCAGCTAAGCTGTTAGGAATTTTTTATAGGTTTTAGCTTAGGCCTGCCAGCTGTACCTCTAGTTGATAATATTTTTGGTTCTATATCAAGTAAAATGCCTTGTTAGAAGAACCCAAAGAAAAATATGAATACATACCTTTACTGGCTATTATAATCATATTATACACTTTAAAATGCCAAGCAAACTATAGACATATATGCTGAAAATTACTCTTATGAATACTAGTACATTCCATAGCTGGGGTAAAAAGTTGAACATAAGGAGTTTTAATACTGTGAGGAAAATAGTATTTTAACAGATTTAGGAGTTGATTTCTTTCACTAACATCAAGTACCAAGAAGATAAAGATTTGGTAAAATAATTCTTTTTTCATGTAAATATTAGAGACATAATTCCTTTGGTAAATTGTATATGTTGTTGACAAGAGACCATATTAAATCTACGACATAGAATGAATTAAAAGCATTGCATGATTTGGGGAAAAATAATCAAGAATATAAATAAAATGGAACTAATAATAATGAGCTATATTTTCACTAGCACTTTAACACAGATATACAACCAAATAAACCTAGAAAAATATTTTGGTCTATAATGATCTGTAAAATAATCTTTAAGTCAAGGGCATTAAACTATGCCAAAACACTATCTGTTGGCATCTGTATTTTCAAAAGAACAATTTAACGTAAATTGAAGATTCCTGCTATTTGTTTAAATTCATGCAAGTTAGACATACTTGAATTTTGTGTTTAAGTAACATGTTATATACCATTTGAATTATTTATTCCAGCAAGAAGATGATGTGATTTAGTATCTTCAAAATAACCTATAAAGAAGTTTTCATTATTAGAAATCATCAGATGACCATACCCTTCTTAAAGAGTAACATCCTCACCAGACTGATGACGTGTATGGTGTCCAGATGCCTCAACAGACTGCCTTTGTTCACTGTCTGGAGAAGATAGCAAAGAAGTAGAATGAGGGCTTTCTGTGGAAGACGATGCCAAATGAGCTTGAGCAGACATTGTAGAGGATGCAGAAGGTTGAAGAAATTGTTCAGCTGGAGCATCTACTTCCATTGCAGTTTCACCCACTTCCAAATCAGGACTTGATGGGACAGTCGGAAGAGTTGAAACATCTGACTGACTCGTTCCACCTTCAAAATATACATGTTAGTGTAAATTCAACTTTTATTTTATTTTTTTGAAACAGAGTCTCACTCTGTTGCCTGGGCTAGAGTGTCAGCCCATCTCACAGTAACCTCAAACTCCAGGGCTCAGGCGATCCTCCTGCCTCGGCCTCCCGAGTAGCTGAGACTGCAGGCACATGCCACCATGCCCGGCTAATTTTTTCTATATATTTTTAGTTAGCCAATTAATTTCTATTTTTAGTAGAGACGGGATCTTGTTCTTGCTCAGGCTGGTTTCCAACTTCTGACCTTGAGTGATCCGCCTGCCCCGGCTTCCCAGAATTCTAGAATTACAGTCCTGAGCCACCACGCCCAGCCTCAAATTTTAAATATTTTCCAAAACCAACTACTCTAAAGATATTATGTTCAGGAAACATATATACACTTGTGAGCATGCACACACATATATGTTACTTCAGGATAACAATAACACTCACTGGTGGTTGGGTCCATTTGAACAAATAAGATAATCAAGAGTGGTAAAAATTTATTGACAACATATTCATGTTAAACAACCAATCTTTCCAATTACATAAAACTTTTTAATCTATAGAACTTTGATATATTTCCATTCACATTAAAAGGGTCTTAAAATGGGGACTCAGGCTCTTCTACTTTTTTTTGAGAAAAGCAAAAGGTAAGGGATAGGGACCTTGAGGTGGGGAACCTGTGGCCTCAGGGCCACATGTGGCCTTTCTGGATCCCTGAATGTGGCCCTGTGACATCCAAATTTTACAGAATAAATCCTTTTAATAAAGGGATTTGTTCTATGAAGTTTGGATTCAGTGGAGGGGCTGCACTTGGGGATCCGGAAGGCTACATGTGGCCTTGAGGAAGCAGGTTCCCTACTTCCTGGCCCAGAGGACAAATTATATCCAATACTTTTTGTTCTCTACTGCTTCACATAACACAATAAGAACCTTGTGATTACTGTAAATGTAAATCCTGGTATAGTTTAGATAATATAAATAAAAATGAGTTCAATAGTTTTTGCCAATTTTATGATGACTTTAATTAATATGAAAAATTACCTCTGGGTCGGGATCTTCCTCTTCCTCTATTGCTTTGTGCAACTTCGCTAGCTTCTTCAAACCATCTTGATAACATATCAGACATTCTCTGCATCAGTGACACATTGGGACTTTGCTCTCCTATTATGATATAGGTCTTATCAGTGAGTTTAATAATAAATCAGGATCTTTCACTAATACAAAAACCTATCACTAATGTAAAAACCTAGATTTGATGGGCTTTAAAATGAAAACAACTTTAAAAAAATCAAATTGCCTACATAAATTACATAAATTTATTAAAGCCATCATCACATTGTATAGTAATGTCTATAGGAGTGACTCTCCATCTTACTGTATGGTAAAGTTCCTTGAGAACATGGAACAAATCTCCTTTATCTTTGACTATTCTTAGATAACTCCACGCCTTCCTTTCCTACCCCAAACTTTATCTTTCCTTCCAAGAATGTCCAGTTAGGAAGGGCTCATGAATTCTAAGTTGAATAGATTAAAAGAAAGCTTTTCTCTCTCCCTAAAGCAGGCGTCCTCAAACTACGGCCTGCAGGGCACAAGCAGGTGTTTGTGCCCGTTTGTTTTTTTACTTCAAAATAAGATATGTGCAGTGTGCATAGGAATTTGTTCATAGTTTTTTTTAAACTACAGTCCGCCCCTCCAACAGTCTGAGGGACAGTGAACTGGCCCCCTGTTTAAAAAGTTTGAGGACCCCTGCACTAAAGCATTATCATCAAATACAGATACAAAATAGCCTTACGTTTTTGCATAAATTTTCCTTAAACTGAATTTATTTTTCATCATCATTTACTGTAAGCAAATTCCAGATATCTAAAATCAACTGGAACCAGAAAGTATTTTGTCTCTTTCCTCACTCCTTTTCCTCTTTAAATAAATGAGTTTTTCTTAAGGGAGTTTTCAAATTAAAAGTATAGTGTCAAATTAAAATTTTCACAACTCTATTGTACAATCATATAATTTAAAGTGAAAATCATTTGTTCCTACATTTTCTCTGAAACCAGAATTTATTTTACACTTTATTGACTTTATGTAATGTAGCTTTATATTTAAATATATACTGTAAAATAATACCAAGGATACTTGTATATTGGGAAAGCATCAATATGCTTTTGATGATAAAAGAGGTTTCAGTAGTCCTAAGAAAAAGAATTTGGCTACAGATTCATTTAATAAAATACAGCCATATTAATTCTATTTTCAAGTGTGCTACCTTAAAGCTCCCGAGGTAGTTTCTTACATGTGTCAAAAGCACTTGATAGAAAAAAAATTACCTGTTATTATAAAACTCTGTTAGAAAATTAAGAGTTTTCATTTTCCTTTACATATAGTAGAAAGGCAAAAATTAAGAAGTTTGATAATATCCAATTTTGGGGGAGTCAATGGGGCATTCTTATACTTTCAGTGGGAATGTAAATTAGTGCATCTTTTTGAGGGAGTAATCTGATAAATATTAAAATGTACTTATCCAGTGACTCAGCCATTTCACTTCTAAGAATTTATCCTAAAATGTATTTGCACAAATTATCAAGATATGTGTACAAGGATGCTTATAGCATCATTTACAACAGTAAAGAAACTGCAACCACGCTAAAATATTAATTTTTAAATGACATATACCCAAAAAAGACCAAAGTATAGTTACCGTCTCGTTCTCGTTCACTCTCAGGTCTTGCTCTGGGTCCAGTATCTGACCAATCACCACGAAGTCTCAAACGCTTAACTGGAGGCTGTCGTAACTAAAAGATAAGGATAGGTAGATTATATGTAAGTCTAAAACTCATTTGCTCTTGACTCCTAAAACATACTTTAAATCTAATAGATTATTTCCACCTCCCTACTTTCTTTACTGAGTATGCAAGTGAGATGGTAGAACAAAATATGAAAGACACCGCTATAAGCTAAATCAGTCTGTTGCAGCATTCACTATGATGATAAATATCCACTGATACTAACAGCCTGTGCTGATTATCTTCAACCTAAAGACTCTGACTGCAAATCTGAAACCTTCTATGTGATTTCTTATCTAGAAATCACACTTATATGTGATTTCTTACACTTAAATGTGATTTCTAATCCTACCTGTATCACTTTCCAGCTGACAACAGAATATTTAATCACCTTGAGCCTTTGTTTTCTATTAGGAAGACAAAATATCATCTAGGTAAAGTACCTACACACTTAACAATGGGAGTTGTCATTATTTTTACATATTACTGACAATTTACTCTTCAGTCCCCCCAGCATCTATTCCAATCCTTTATCACCTGTCTCAAGTTTCTATTCCATCTTACTGCCTTCATTCTTGACTAATAACTTTTCCTCCTACTTCAGAGAAAATAAAGTCCTGTAGAAATGACATCAATTTCTTCAGCTGAATTCTACGAATTTTTCTATATCTATAATTTTCTAATTCCTTAACAACCATTCTCAAAAGATGTATCATTTATTCTGTTTAAACCTAATCTCTCCATCTGTACTTTTTATTTTATTCCTTCAACTCCTCAAGCATCATCCTTCAATAATTATTCTCTCTTTTCTATACTTACATCCATCTTCTCTCTCTCTTCTTTCTCACAACATGCTAAAGATTCTTACCATTTTTAATAAATGAAACAATATCTCACTTTTATAAAATCTCAATTTTATATTTCTATTCAGCAACAGTCCTTTCTCTTGCTTTTACTTTATTCTCAAGCTTCTTGAGAAAAGTCTATATTCATACTATCCACCAGTCCTCCCTCAATACAGTGTTGTCAATCTTTCCATTGATTTCCCATCTTTCCACTGATTTCATTCTTGCCAAGGTTACCAGTGAATGATGAATTGCCAAGTTCACTCATTAGTTATAAAAACGGTCAATAATATGATCAATAATCAAATTGCCAAGTCAAATTACACCTTTCGAAGCTTATTTGACATGTTTATGGCATCTGACAACTCTCAACTACTCCATTTAATTTTTACATTTTTAACATTTTTTATTAAAACATAATTCACATACCACAATATTCAAATTTTTAAAGTACATGATTCAGTGGTATATATTCACAAAGCTGTGCAACAACCATCATGGTCTAATTCCAGGACATTTTTATCACTCCATAAAGAAATCCCATCAGCAGTCACTTCCCACTAATCCCCTCCACTCAGCTCCTGGCAACCACCAATCTACTTTCTGTCTTTATGGATATGCCTACTCTATCTAGCACACTGACTGCTACACTAGGAAAAAGATTTTTTTTCCTTGGGGCCACAGTGTTTATTATGAAAATAGAATAAAAATTTTCAAAACAAAATGACTCTAATTTAATGAAAAATTTGTTATCTTTTACTGTTTTCTGTGTGTGAGTTATATGCAACTTGAAAAATAGTTCACACAGCTCAAGGTAAAGAGACGTGTGAGTTACATATGTTTTAAGAAGCCCTGAGCTCAAAACCAGTGTGAGTTAAATACAACTCACATGGTAGTGAATATGCTAGAGATTTCATATAAATGGAATCTTTACAATATACGGTCTTTTGCGTTTGTCATTTAGCATAATATTTTAAAGGTTTATTCATATCATAGCATTTATCAGTATTTCACTTCTTTTTATGCCCAGATAATATTCCATTTTATGGATATGTCACATTTTGTTTATCCATGCATTGGTTGTATATTGAGTTGTTTCCATTTATTAGCTATTATGAAAACTGCTGCTATTGAGCATGTACAAGTTTTTGTAGAAACATGTTTCAATTCTTTTGAGTATACAAGCATACTTTGTTTCATTGCACTTTGCTTTACTGAGCTTCACAGATACAATGTTTTTTTACAAATGGAAGATTTTTGGCAACCCTGCCTTGAGCAAGTCTATTGGTTCTATCTTTCCAACATCATGTGCCGATTTCATGTCTCTGCATCACATTTTGGCGATTCTCACAATATTCCAAACTTTTTCCTTATTACTGTATTTGTTTTCCTTATGATACATATATTGATTTTCATCCATGGTTCCTGGCTTATAACTCCCATAGCCCTTGTTACAACAACCAGAAGTGCTCTCTCTGATCTTTTCCTGCCTACCTTTCATCTGCCCAAGGCAAGATTGCGGGTTATAAAATCCTCATTCCAAAGAGGGTCCAGCCCCATACCCTGAAGGAAGGAATGCTATAAGGAGAGGCCAAGAGGAATCTGAAACAGACAAGCCTTACTGTCTGTTTAGAGCTTAGATCATACCCTTTTTGTCCAATCACATTTCAACAGTTGTCCATGCTTCAGTCATGTCTATCCAATGAAGTCTACATTAAAACTCCAAGGGTCTGGGGAGCTTACAGATAGCTGAATACATGGAGGTTCCTAGAGGGTGGCATGTCCAACAAGGGCATGGAAGTTCTGGGTTCCTTCCCCGACACCTCACTCTATGCATCTCTTAACCGTACCCTTCATAACATCCTTTATAATAAACCAGTAAATGTGTTTCCCTGAACTCTGTGAGCTGCTCTAGCTAATTAATCAAATCCAAAGAGGAGTTACGGAACCCCAAATTGAAGTTGGTGAGTTAGAAGTTCTGGAGGCCTAGACCTGCAACTTGGTGTCTAGGGGAGGGAGGAGGGAGTCTTGAGAGATAGACCTCAACATGTAGGATCTGATGCTACCTTCACATAGACAGCGTCAGGACTGAATTGGAGAACAGCCATTGATGTCCACTATAGAACTAATTACTTGCTGGGTGGTGGGGAGACCCCCTCTAGCACGTTTTGTCACAGAAGTTTTCTGGGTTGATTGTTATTGAGTGAGAGAACAGAAAAAACTGTTAGTGTTTTTTGCCTCTCACAATTATAGTGATCTATGATCAGTGATCTTTGATATTACTACTGTAATTGTTTTGGAGTTCCACAAACTGCATTCATATAAAAATGTAAACTTAATAGATAAATGTGTGTATTCTTACTGCTTCACCAACCAGCTGCCCCCACTCCCCTATCCTTCTCCCTCTCCTTGGGCCTCCCTATTCCTTGAGACACAACAATATTGAAATTAGGCCAATTAATAATGCTACAGTAGACTCCGAGTATTCAAGTGAATGGAAGAGTTGCACATCTCTCATGTTAAATCAAAACCTATAAGTGATTAAGCTCAGTGAGGAAGACATGTCAAAATCCATGACCGGATGAAAGCTAGGCCTCTTGTGCCAGTTAGCCAAGTTGCGAAGGCAAGGGAAAAGTTCTTGAAGGAAATGTAAAGTGCTACTCCAGTGAACACCTGAATGACAAAAAAGCAAAAGTAGCTTTATGGCTGATATGGAGAAAGTTTTAATGGCCTGCATAGAAGATCAAACCAGCTATGATATTTCCTTAAGCCAAAGCCTAATGCAGAGCAAGGCCCCAACTCTCTTCAATTCTATAAAGGCTGCGAAAGGTGAGGAAGCTGCAGAAGAAAAGTCTGAAACTAGAAGTTAGTTCATAAAGTTTAAGGAAAGAAGCAGGACCTCCGTAATATAAAAATGCAAGGTGAATACTACAGAACACGTTCTTATATTTAGAAAAAAAGAATAAAAAAGGAAATAAAAATTTTATAAATTTAAATAAAATTAAAGAAAAAAAATGCAAGGTGAAGCAGAAAGTGCTGATGTAAAGCTACAGCAACTTATCTAGAAGATCTAAGATAACAGATGAATCGGTTACACTGAACAACATATTTCCAATGTAGATGAAATAGCCTTCTATTGGATGAAGACGCCATCTAGGACTTTATAGCTACAGACAAGAAGGCAATGCCTGGCTTCAAAGCTTCAAAGGACAGGCTGACTCTCTTGTTAGGTGCTAATGCAGCTGGTGACTTTCAAGTGGGAACCAATATTCATTTACCATTCAGAAAATCCTAGGGCCTTTAAGAATTGTGTTAAATCTCCTCTGCTTGTGCTCTATAGGTGGAATAACAAAGAATGGATGATAGCACATCTGCTTACAGCATGGTTACTGAATATCTTAAGCCTACTATTGAGACCTACTGCTCAGAAAAAAAAAATTCCTTTCAAAATATTACTGCTCACTGACAATGCAGGTCATCCAAGAGCTCTGATGGAGATATACAAGAAGATAAATGCTGTTTTCATGCCTGCTAATACAAGCTTGCTAACACAACATCCATTCTGCAGCTCATGGATTAAGGAAGGAGTAATTTTGATTTTTAAGTCTTATTATTTAAGAAATATGTTTTGCAAGGCTATAGCTGCCACACATGGTGATTTCTCTGATGGATCTGGGCAAAGTAAACTGAAAACCTTCTGGAAAGGATTCACCATTCTAGATATCATTAAGAACATTTTGACTCATAGGAAGAAGTAAAAATATTAGCATTAACAGGCATTTAGAAAAAGTTGATTCCAACCCTCATGGATGACTTTGAGGGGTTCCGGGACTTCAGTGGAAAAAGTCACTGCAGATGTGGTAGAGATAGCAAGAGAACTAGATTTAATAGTGGAGCCTGAAGATATGACTGAATTTCTGCACTCTCATGGTAAAACTTTAAGAAATAAGGAGCTGCTTCTATGAATGAGCAAAGGAAGTGGTTTCTTGAGATGGAATCTACCCCTGGTGAAGATGCTAAGAAAATCACTGAATAACAACAAAGGATTTAGAATATTACATAAACTTAGTTGATAAAGCAGAAACAAGGTTTGAGAGACTAACTTCAATTTTGAAAAAAGTTCCTGTGGCTAAAATGTCATCAAACAGCACTGCATACTACACAGAGATCATTCATGAAAGGATAAGTTAATCAATGCAGTAAACGGCATCTTTGTCTTATTTTAAGAAGTTGCTACAACTGCTGCAACCTTCAGCAATCACCACTCTGCCCAGTCAGCAGACATCAACACCAATCAGGACCCTCCACCAGCAGAAAGATTGAAACTTGCTGAAGGCTCAGATGATTGTTAGTACTTTTTAGCAACAAAGTATTTTTAAATTAAGGTCTGTACATTGTTTTTTTTTAAGATATAATCCTATCTTACACTTAATAGACTACAGTACAGTGTAAATATAACTTTTATACAAACTAGGAAACCAAAAAAATTGTGCAACTTGCTTTATTACAATATTTACTTTATTGTGGTGGTCTAGAACCAAACTTGCAAGGTATGCCATCTCCAAGGTATGCCTGTATATCTAGGAGAGGAATTGCTGGGTCATATGATAACTGTTTAATTTTTGAGTGATTGCCAAACTGTTTTCCAAAGCAGTTGCAACATTTTATATTTCCACCAGCAGTATACGAGAGTTCCAATTTCTCCACATCCTCCCCAACACTTGTTATTGTCTGCCTTTTTCATTTGGCCATCTACTATTTTTATTTAGTGGGTTTGAAGTTGTGCCTCGCTGTGGTTTTGATTTGCATTTCCCTGTGGACTAGTGATGTTGAGTATCTCCTTTTATGCTTATTGGCCATTTGTATCTCTTCTCTGGAGAAGACTCTTCAAAACCTCTACCTTAATATAATTTCAGTATTTGTCTTTTTGAATTGTGTTCTTTATATATTTTGGATACCACACTCCAATCAGATATATGATCTGGAAACATTTTCTCCCATTCTGTGGGCTACTCTTTTCATGTTTATTTTTTAAAAATAATATTCATTGATTTTTTTTCCCCCTTCACAATCAAGGAGGTTTTGATAAAAACCTGGCCACAGCTTAGTTGTAAATATCTAATTTCTCCTGAAAATCATAACAAGCAACAAAGAGAATGGGGGAAAAAAATCTGGGAGTACTTACATCCTAAGATTCCATGTTATGTTTAAGTATGGCTAAACAATTGAGAATAGCAAAATCTACATAGGAAGACATAGATATGTGAAAGTGAATAGCCAGAACAGAAAAGGCCTAGTGTGTAGCAGCTGTCCAAAACCTCAAACACATAATCACTCCCAGAAAGAGAGGGCCTCACCCTTTACATGAACTACATTTAGAACAATATAATAGAACCCTGCTTCATGGTTACAAGAGAGAGAAATTCTTATATTATATAGGAAAAGAACTGGTGTTACGACCTCAGTAATTATTTCTATAATTAGATATTCAAATTAGAAACAACTCCAAATTTGACTTTGTATGTAAAATAGCCCAGTCAAGAATATTGAAAATGGTACAGCACTCATTCACACAGTCACCCATATTTTTTTGAGCACTTTTTATGTGTCAGGTACTATTCTAGGTATTGGAAAAGAATGATAGACAAAACAGAAAAAAAAATCCCCAATGTCACAGAATTTATAGTCTAGTAGAGGAAACAATACATGAAATAAAAAAGTAGGATATATATAAAAGTAATGTGTTATGGAGAAAAATAAGGTAGAAGAGGAATAAGTAGCACCACAGAGTTATGGTTGTGATTTTAAATAGGGTGGTAAGGTAGGGCCTACCTGGATGGTTATATGCGCAAAGACCTGAAATACATAAGGAAAGAAGAAATCCAGATATCTGAAGAAGGGTATTTCATGCAGAGTAAATGCAAAGGCCCTAGGGTAGGAAGCATGCTTAGCCCAACTAAGTTGGTAAGTAAGTAGATGAGGCCAGAGCAAAGGAGTGAGCAGAAGTAGTAATGGGGAACAGATACTATAAGCTCTTGAAGCCGCTGTAAGGACCTAAGCTTCGCTTTGGGTGAGATGGGGAGCCACTTGGAGTATTCATTAGAAGAATGGCATGATTGGACTTATGTTTCAAAGGATCATTTTGGACACTATGTAGCTAAAGGACTATAGGGGTGAAAGCGGGAAGCCTGATTAGAAAGCTACCATACTTGTATAGGAGAAAGATGCTAATGCCTCCAATCAGGGCAGTAGTGTAGAGTGGTAAATAGTAGTCAGATCTGGAACATATTTTTAGGGACAAATTATGGGGACCAGGAATAAATGAGAGAATAGATTCAACAAGGGATCCAATAGTGAAGTGAGGCAAGTGCAAAATTATCAAAAATATTTTGGTTTTTTTTTTTTTCCTGATATGGGCAGAGAGATATCAAAAATATTTTGGAGGAAATAAAGAGGAAAGAGTAAAAAAAAAGGAATACAAAAGTAAAGAAAAATGAGACAATGCATTCAAGTAATGCATACAATAGTGGGGTGGAGCAAGTGGGAAATTGTCAAAAATATTTCGGAGGAAAAAAAAAGAAAGGAAAGAATAAAAAGGAATTTAAAAAAAAGGAAAATGAGAAGTACAAAAAAGTTGAGTAAGACAAAAGAATATACCGAAGAAAGACAGAGAAAACACGAAAGAGAAATTATTAGAGGACATGAGAAAATAAAAAGAGGCCCCCACAAACTGAGGAAACACAAAAATATTATGGAAACATAAGAAAAAAATCATATAATAAACTTTATTCATGTTTTAAAATCATGCTTAAACTTTAATATTCCCAATCAAAATCAATTATTCTCTACTTTTTTCTACTTATATAATAGATCAGAGTTCTTGTATATAATTCTATTAAGTTTCACACATTTATTTATTTATTTATATCTACTTCCATTAAATTGTAAATTCCTTGAATGAGGGGCCAAGTCTTTGCCTTGTCATCCTTGATTTTCTAAAGCTTAGTGTAAGCTCAGTATAAACTACTATATACTTGTAAGCTACTATATACTTTGTATATAGTAGGCGCCCAATAAATATTTGTTGAGATGAGTTTGAACACTATTGTCAAGGTTTTGGTATAAAACACCAAAGAAAAATGTTGGAATCAAGAGGGAAACAGATTATTAATTTCTTCTATGTATACCTCTGAATAATTTGTTACAATAAGTGTGATTTATTTTCATAATTTGAATCCATTTTAAGAATTATTTTTCTTAATTTAGTTAATTCAACAACGAATACCATGAAAAACACTTCCAGAAAAAACCCTCAGTGTTCATGACTCAGCATCATACACTCTGATTATATAAATATCTTTTGGCAAAGTTTTCTATAGTATCAAAACTAGTTGGCCCACTTAAAATGTCTATGGACTTCCAACTCTTTCATTATGTAACTGGCACAAAGCTTGACTGTAACTTAACTTACCCATATGAAATTACACAGCAACAACAAAATGACAAGGCAGATTTCATGTTTTCTACCAGAACAATGAACTCATAGTTTTCATTAGCCATCATACCCTTCTTCCTTGTTAATTTCCCAATTCACTTAAATACACTGCTATATTTAAAATCGCAAAACATATTTATAAAGTAATCCTGATTTTTTAAATAATTTTATGGCCCTCTAAACCTGAAATTATGAGGACTAAGTTTGGTTTTGCATGTCATAGGGATTACGAAATCACTGTTGTTCTTTAGTAACCTCTAAAATATATTCACTAATAGGCATTAAACCAATACCAAAAAGTCATTGATATTAAAAGTCAACAGTTAATTTCAAAAGACATTTTTAAAAGCCGAAGTGTAGAGTGAATACACATAGGACATTATAAAATAAAAGAGGCAAAGTGAAAAACAAGTTGGGAAATGAAGCTTACAGGTTAAAAGCAAACATTTTTCTATGGCTATGTACTACTGTCAAGAATGTATTATTTCTAAATCGTTAATTATTTTATAGTCACTTTAGTGATAGTAATTCAGTTTATTCACTTACTTTTTAATATATATAGGCCTACTTTAACTTGTCTTTTTCCCATTAACTCATATATATTTTGTAAAATGTACCTAGAGATAATATTATATGTCACTAGTCCATGGACATAAACATTTAGTATCTTGGAAAATTGTCATCACATTTTCTATTATTGTGTCTTTTCTGCAAGTGTTAGAATTGTTGATCTTTCTTTCTGCTGCTATGCATCTACAAAGTTAAAGAAACATTTTGCTATTAAATATTTTCTCTTTAAACATGGTTCATAATACTTTTTCTAGAGCGTTGTTCTTATTTATTTATTAGCCTCTATTCTTTCAAGTATGTCTCAAGTTTTTTGTTCCCCAAACTGTAAATGCCTTTGAAAATTAATGCTATTTTTTTCTGTCATAGGCCCCAGGAGTCACTGAATTAATGTTTTCTGAATTGAATAAAGAGGTAAACCTACCTCTTCTCTTCTCTCCTCTGCAGAAGGAGTTTTAAGTTCTCGTGCTGTATCATCTTTTGGGTCAAAAAGATATATGTAATCTGAAGAGTAACTAACGAGAATCTCTTGACCATCTTCACTATAACACAGAGATGTCACCCTGCAGGACTTATTATTAAGATGGGAAGGGATAAAACGGGCAACCATTCCGGTAGTCCCTCGGCCTGCATAATTCCCTAAGTAAGAAACAGGAAATTATTTTAAATTAGTAATATTTTAAAGAAACATTTCTAAAACTCTTAATCTGAATTATGAGATATATGACTTAATGTAACAGTATAAATCCAAGCTATCACATTCTATTTCTAGAAGAGGTTCTTTCTTTGAAAGTGAGATTTTATAACAAAACAAAAATACAGTATAGACTGGGCACAATGGCTCATGCCTGTAATCCCAGAACTCTGGGAGGCCAAGGTTGGAGGATTGCCAGAGGTCAGGAGTTCGAGACCAGCCTGAGCAGTGAGACCCCCCCTCCTCTGGCTCTACTGACAATAGAAAAAAATTAGTGGGGCAACTAAAAATAGAAAATATTAGCCAGGCATGGTGGCACATGCCTGTAGTCCCAGATACTTGGGAGGTTGAGACAGGATTGCTTGAGCCCAGGAGTTTGAGGTTGCTGTGAGCTAGGCTGATGCCACGTCACTCACTCTAGCCCGGGCAACAGAGTGAGACTCTTTCTAAAAAAAAACCAAAACAAAACAAAATACAGTATAAAGAGACCATATCTACAAAAAAATTCATGATTTTCTAGAATTCCAGATTATATAAATGTTTTGTTGAAATATGAGTTACTAGATAATTAAAATGATTTGTGATTACAGTCATGCTAAGTCACCTTCTAAAAGTTTCCCCCAAATTAAGTTAATTTCTACAACAGGAAAGCTATTACTTATTAGCATGCTAGATAAAAGATTATAATACCCTTAAGATGATTCATCTTTTACTTTATTTTTTTAAAAGCTTTCTGATTGCCATGAAATGTTCCTCTTACACAGCAACAGAATAAGAATACTATTCCTATTTTAATTAACTCTGGTAGTCTTCGATATAATACAATATGCTAGGGAGGAGTACAATTGGCACTTTGTGCCCTGGGGGCCCAGGAATACTAAATTCTAAGAATCCCACAAAGCTGTATAATCTTGCACAATGAAGTCTTATCCTGTTCCAAAATGTCAATTATATCTGTTGAGAAACAATCATTAAGCCTATAATTTCATATTACTACTGTTTCCCCTAAATGTATATATCCAAAGAGACAGCACTCCTCAGTCACAGTTCAAAAAAGAAAGATCTCAACTGGTATCCCCATTTCCATAATCTACGTCCATTTTTACTGACATCGTTGGTTTCTGCCCCTTTTTTAAACAATATCACATATGTGAATATATGAATGTATATTTAATATTTGTATTTGTGTGTGTATATATGTGTATCTGGGTGCATAAGTAATCCTGGCCTTCCTTTCCTGGGAACATGCTAATGGAAGCTAACTTTCAATTGATTATTTTAGAAGCGGTTTGATCCCAGAGTGAATGAGGAGAGAAATAACTGGTTTAAATTAGATTCAAATTCGGTACTGCAGAATTGTTAACAGTACTTTAAGCTAAGCAGGCATAAGCATATGCTATACATTAATACATACTCAAGTCACTATTCTAATTTTTCTCTCCACCACGTTTACCATTATCCTCTTGATTGAAAAATGGCACAGTCCCCACTAAAATTCAGGTCTATCCAGAACCTTAGAATGTGACCTTACTTGGAAATAGGGTCTTTACAGATGTAATTAGTTACAATGAAGTCATACGGGATTAGGGTGGGCCTTAAATGCAGTATGACTGGTGTCCTAAGAAGAGGAAAATGTGGACATAAATGCACACAGGGGAGAATGGCATGTAAAGATGGAGGCAGGGACTGGAATGATATGTCTACAAACCAAGAGATACCAAAGACTGGCAGCAGCCACCAGAAACTAGGAGAAAGGCATGGAGCCTCTAGCAGAAACCAACTCTTAGACATCTTAGATTTCAATCATCTAGCCTCCAGAAATGAGAGAGAAGAAACTTTGTTGTTTTAACATCCCTAGTTTACGGTAATTTGTTATGGCAGTCCTAATATACCACATGTGACAACTTTTAGAAGTAGTAAGATAAACTGCAAAATTATCTTCCCAATTGAGTCATAAAAACTTGGCAAAATGCTATTTTTTATGATAATCTACATTATTTATATATATTCTATTTCCTGAAATTTTATAACTGAAGAAACTTTAAAATCGACAACATGTTGGCCAGATGCAGTGGCTCACGCCTGTAATCCTAGCACTCTGGGAGGCCCAGGAGGGTGGATGGTTTAAGCTCAGGAGTTCAAGACCAGCCTGTGCAAGAGCTAGACCCCATCTCTACTAAAAATAGAAAGAAATTAGCTGGATAACTAAAAATATATAGAAAAAAATCAGCTGCACATGGTGGCGCATGCCTGTAGTCCCAGCTACTTGAGAGGCTGAGGCAGAAGGACTACTTGAGCCCAGGAGTTTGAGGTTGCTATGAGTTAGGCTGACACTAGGGCACTCACTCTAGCCCAGGCAACAGAGTGAGACTGTCTCCAAAAAAAAATTGAAAACATGTCATAAAGACTCTTTGAACTGCCAGTCTTATGTTTGCTTTAATCTTATCTTCTTACCTGTAGCTCTTGTGCCCAGCATTCGCCGATCATATATTCGTACTGAGCTATCAGAACAACCAACAGCAAGATAATATGGTATTGGTGGACAAATAGCTACAGATGTGGCAGCACGTCGACAGTTTATTAAAATATCCTACAAAAGATAACATAATATACCAGTTACATAGAACTACACAATAGAGATAACACTATATTTTAAACTGTCCCCTTTAGTAATTAGAAGAAAATAACCAGAAATCCTAATTCAGTCAGCATACTAATGAGGGGAAAAACAACAATATGGTTTTCTTTTAGTTTATTTTTCCAGTTTCTACTAGAAATTGTTTCTAACACATTCAGCCTATGTGAAACCAAAATAAATATTTTCAGTCAATACTTGTCCTTAGCAATTTATCACTGTAAGAAAAATACTTTTTCTTTTTTGTTTGCTATACAGCTCCAAAATCGATTGATTTCTACTACAATATTGTACACTTTCCTTACAAACCAATCAAAGTTTTATGTGGAAATACTACACTTAGAGATTTAAAATTTACGCCCAAATAAGACTAAAACACTGAGTAATTATGCTAGATCAGCAGCAACTAGAAACAGCTGGTGGCCGGGCGCGGCGGCTCAAGCCTGTAATCCTAGCTCTTTGGGAGGCCGAGGTGGGCGGATCATTTGAGCTCAGGAGTTCAAGACCAGCCTGAGCAAGAGCGAGACCCCCATCTCTACTATAAACAGAAAGAAATTAATTGGCCAACTAAAATATATATAGAAAAAATTAGCCGGGCATGGTGGCACATGCCTGTAGTTCCAGCTACTTGGGAGGCTGAGGCAGCAGGATTGCTTGAGCCCAGGAGTTTGAGGTTGCTGTGAGCTAGGCTGACGCCATGGCACTCACTCTAGCCTGGGCAATCAAGTGAGACTCTGTCTCAAAAAAAAAAAAAAAAAGAAAGAAACAGCTGGTAATAATTCAAGAAACTACTTATATTACCACAATTAAAACCCTTTTTAAAAATAACTACATTTCATATAATGTTATAATACAATTTGAATTATTACTGAGAAATGCCTGCTAAATACTGCCATACTCATGAATAATGAAAATTTTTAGAAATGTAAAAAAGTCATACATTACCTATGTAATGTATCACTAAGTCATTAGTGATGGCAACTGGCTGCTATTATTGGTTCATTTGACAGTAAAGATGGATTTATAATCTACCTTTGTCTATGATAAGTACTGATGATTATTTTATATGGTATGCATAATATTTTAATTATAATCACTGTTATTAAAAAACAAAAATATTAACTAATTTAAAAATTTTGTATTTTTCTTAACTTGTAAAATCTTTCTCATCAGTCCCCAAAATAAAATACACACATACATACAAATCCTTCAAAAGACAGAAGCATTAGAAGATATAAGAGCTGTTACCCCATACATAAATCTTTAAGGCACTCTGTTGATTCCATACTGTTTTGTCTAAATGACTCTGGCTCCTTACTCTTCTTAGTATAGCCATGTTTTTAAATTCCTTTACCTTACACTTTATTATTTACCTTACAACATTATACAGAATTCATTTACTAAATGCCTTTCACATAAGTTTTTAGTACTTAAGAATTACTCTAGTTACCAGTTTTTCTTTATACTCTCTGCCTCTAGTCACTTTTATATATAAGGGAAAATTTTCATTAAAGAAAGAGTAATTTTACTTCACATTAGACTAGCTTTCTTACCTTTGTGGGGTTTTTTGTGTAGATAAGCAAAACAAATCCTACTATACACTAAAATACAGTTTAAGAGAATTTGGAATAACAAATTTTAGTACTCACCACTTACTAAGAAACAGGTATACCAAATGCTCCTAATAACCTAATATTTAAACTTATTTCTGCCTTCTGTTCAGTGCTTTCCTATTTATGCATGTGTATGTATATACATACATAATAAAAACTGATTAAAATGTTATGTTTAAAATTTTTTCAATTTTTCCTTTCCTTTTTCTTTTTCTTCTCTATTTCAAATATACCAAATAATCTTTTTACCCCTAAAGCATGTTAACTATATTAACTGGTTTAGTTAGCAAGCATCTAACCTCATTACCAGTGATTTTTTTTTCTAACTTTCAGTAAAAATATATTATTGAACAATATTTTTATTTCATTTACTACTTCAAAATGATCCAAGAAAAAGCTACTGTGCTCTCAATAATGTATGATACAGAAAAACACTTAGAATTAGATGTCTGGGGTCAAAAGACTGAATGATTTCTCAGGTCTTTTATAAGTTTAAAATAGCATTAAAATGTAAAAAACTGATATTAAAGATAACACCTTTACAGAAATGAGCTAAATTTGAATGAATATACTATAGAATGGTATCTTATTATTTCCTTAAAAAAAAGATAGCATATAATTTTCGGTTTAAAAGATGGGGGGGACATTAAACTACCAAAAGCTTTTATTACTGCTATTGGGTAAAGTCAAAATGGTTTCTATGAGTAAATGAGATACATTGATAAATTCTTCAGGTTTTTATAATACTAGAGAATGTATACTGAACAATTACATAAATTTTCATAAATATATTTTAAATGTGTAATTAAAATATAAACTGAACTTCAATATTAACATTTTAAATTTAAAAATTATGATTATAAAATATGTGCTCATTGAAAATTTTTACAAAACAAAAAAATTTAAAATTCACCCATAATCTTATCACCAAGATAATTTACTGTCCAATTTTAATTATAACCTTAATTTTTTCTCACTTGTACAAAAATTGGATTCTTACATCTTTGCAATCTTCTTTTGTGCAGCTAGTTTTGATGCGTGTATCAAACCACCTAACAGTTCCATCCTCACCACAAGACAGAAAAGTGTAAGGGTCATTTGGTACAGTCATAATCTGAAAATGAAAATAAAAGTATAGGTAAACATACTGAACATTTAAACAGATGGCTTTGAAAAACATTCCTACTATTTCATCAAATGATCAAGGTAAAGGCAATAAAAATCATGTATTTTAATGATTATGACTGACACACAACATGATTCAAAACAGTATAATACAGATAGAGACACACAATAATTGAATGACTCATTACTTTGAATATTAGAATATAACTTCAGATAGAAAGTTCATTAAAATTATACTTTTAACAATTTGACAGGATTCTCCTGTAGGTAGATATTCAAAGCCCAATTTTTACTTTTTCTGTATGTGAACTTATAATTGTATTATAGATATGTAAGAAAATTTTCTTCTCTGATAATGTTTAAGAAAACTGTGGGATGCTGAAATGACTTAAGCACATAAACTGACCTCTCAAATTTTTTAATGGTGGTGACGGTTACACAGCAATGTGAATGTACTTAATACTACTGAAATGCACACTCAAAAACAGCTAGGATGAGATATTTTATATTTTACCACAATAAAATTCCTTTTAAAAGAATTAAAATATTTTAAATATTCCTATAGCTACTTATAATTTAGCAAATGACAATACTGTAAGTTGAGGCCCTCTGTAAACCCTGCCTCAACAAGTTGCTCTCTCCTTCTGTTCCTAGAAGCAAACAGTACCAAAACTGGGTATTTAGCATTCCCATACATGGTACCCAAACAATGGAAGGTATGTCCTTATGTTTGAAATACTGTAGACATAAAAAGGTACTCAAACTCATTAGTTATCAAGGAAACGCAAATTAACACCACAAGGAAATACCACTGTAGCCTACCAGAATGGCCAAAATGAAAAACAATAATAATATCAAGTGCTGATGAGGACGTGAAGCAACTGGAACAATCACACACTGTCAATGGGACTGTAAAATGGTACAATCACATGGCAAACCATGTGTCAATATCTACTAAAACTGATCACATGTCTCTCTTGTAACCCAGGAATTACACTAAAAATAAATGCATAGGGGCATCTAAAGACATGTACTAGGATGTTCATGGCAGCACTCTTTGTGTTAGCTAAATATGTGAAACAACTCAAATAGTTGACAAAAGAGTGGGATTAGAAATTGTAATCTATTCCTAAATTGGCAATCAAAATGAACAAACCATTACTATCCATAGCAACATAAATGACTCTCACAAACCTCCTGTGTGAGCAATGCCAGACACAGAGAGAACACACAATATGATTCCTATTTATATAAAGTTCAAAAGAAGAGGCAAAACTAATCTTTGCTGTTACAAGACTGGAAGTGGTGAACCCTACAGGGGGCACAAAGGACCTATTGGGGGCTGTTCTTGTTCTAGGTGTATATGTATATTTTGCATATACAATTGTATATTAATCAATCTGTACATAAATGATGCCAGAACTTTTCTGTATAATACTTTTAAAAAGTTTACTTAGAAAACCTTTGTTTTCTATTATTGTGGTAAGCAGAATATTGGTCCCCCAAAGATGTCCATGTCCTAATTGTTAAACTATGAATACACTACCTTAGTAGATTGCAAAAGGGACTTTGTGGATATGCTTAAATTAAACGTGTTGACATGGGGAGGTTATCTTGGACCTTCAACATGGGCCCAATATAATTACAAGGGTCCTCATAAGTGAAAGAGGGAGGCAGGAGAGTCAGAAAAGGAGACAAGATGATGGAAGAAGTAAGAGAAAGAGATCTGAAGGTGCTAAGTTGCTGGGTTTGAAGATGGAGGAAGGGGTCTTGCACCAAGGAATTCAAGTGGCCTCCGCAAGGTGGAAAAGGCAAGACCAGAAGGAACATGGACTTGCCAACTTTTTGATTTCAACATAGTAAAACTCATTTCAGACTTCTGACTTCCAGAACAGTAAGATAATAAATTTGTATTGTTTTAAGGCAAACATACAAAATATATCACTGTTAACCCACTAACCTAAATATAGAAATGTCTACTGAACCAATTTTGCAATCAATACAGAATAACAAGATTTATAACCTGCAAAAGAAATTGTAAAAAGCCTATTCAACAGAATTGAGTGCACATTTCAAGGAAAATGATTAAGATTTTTGACTCATTTCAAATTTGTGAAAGATACGCATTAGTATTTCCATCTAAGCAAGTCAGCAGCATTGAACAATTTACTTATGAAACTATTTTATCGATAAGAAATATTTATACAATTTGTTGTTGGCTCAGCTTTGATGACTTTATTAAGTAAAAAGGTCACTTTTATCTTTGTATCTACTGTCTACAAACTAAATTATTAGGAGCACATTTTCCCAAAGATATTTTTAAAAACTTGAATAAATGAATTTATTAACATATTGACGGCCACACTAGAAAAAAATTTTTTTCCTTGGGGCCATGGTGCTTTATTACAAAAACAGAATAAAAACTTTAAAAACAAAATGATCCTAATTTAATGAAAAATTATTATTTTTAAATTGTGCATGAGTTATATGCAACTTGAAAAATAGTTCTCACAGCCCCCAAGGTGAAGACCCTGGGCTCAAAATAAGCGTGAGTTAAATACAACTCACATGGCAGTTAATGTGTTAATCTAATTAAGTAATGAACAACTAGGAGTTACATTCATCACACTATTATAAAATTAAATTATTAAAGGAGAAGTCTAATTTTTACAATTCATGCTTTAATTTCTATAATGATGTTACAGATATCTGCAACACTTAAGAATTTTCCTCACAATTTAACCTTCCTCAAAACGGTGGAGAAAAGCATAAGAATGTTATAGAAGCACTGTACTTCTAGAATGGCCAAATAAAGACCTCTGAAAATATGCTCCTCCACAAAAGCACTGAAAATACTGCCAAAATTCTCAAAATCTACTTTTTTATTTTTATTTTTTTATTTTTTTATTTTGAGACAGAGTCTCACTTTATTGCCCAGGCTAGAGTGAGTGCCGTGGCGTCAGCCTAGCTCACACCAACCTCAAACTCCTGGGCTCAAGCAATCCTGCTGCCTTAGCCTCCCAAGTAGCTGGGACTACAGGCATGTGCCACCATGCCCGGCTAATTTTTTCTATATATATTAGTTGGCCAATTAATTTCTTTCTATTTATGGTAGAGATGGGGTCTCGCTCTAGCTCAGGCTGGTCTGGAACTCCTGAGCTCAAATGATCCGCCCACCTCGGCCTCCCAGAGAGCTAGGATTACAGGCGTGAGCCACCGTGCCCGGCCTAAAATCTACTTTTTTAGAACTCTTAATATTAACTGAGGGATCAGAACAATCCAAGGAACATTTATTAAAGACAAATGGCTGAATTTCAGAAAAAATCTGAAGTATTATCCAGGGTTAGAAAAAAAAGAAAGAAAGAATAGTGAGCTTTGAGCATTTTAACTTGTGGTATTTTCCTTAATTCCATGGCAGCTTTCATAACCAGCAGCTTTGAAACTACGGTAGTTGTAAAAACTAGTACTTTAGCAGCCAATGAAAGTCACAAAATGAGTCTGGAGCATTCCCAAAAGCCACATCCGCAAATAGCTATCACTATTTAAGCTTTCTTGAAGTTCCCTGGAAAAGGTCCATTCTGAGGACTTACATTAAGGGTATTTGTCAAAAAAAAAAAAACAATCAGCAGCAATGACATAACATCACAGTTGCTTGAGGCAGCAATATCAGGTGGGGAAAACAAGATGCTGACCAAAAAAAAGGAAAAACGAGAATTAGGGGTTCACAGGAGATTTTGAAAAGCTACAAAATATTTCTGGGAATCTAAAATCACTGTGTGCACGTGTAAGGCCGTGCCATGCCCAACATGGACCCGAGAAGGCTCTGCTCTAACATCTCTGGCTGACCCTGATGCTCTGCACAAGCAAGAAGTAAAAGCTAAGGCAGTGTTATAAAATGCCAGGTCACGGAGGGCACGCCCAAACACACGCAGCCCTTTGACAAAGACTGGGAGACTTGCTGGCTCAAGGCATTTAAAGAAGTCTCTGTGAAATCACTGATTGATGACTAAGCTAACCAAGCAGAGGCTTCAGTAGTCATACCTGAAAAAGAATATAGATTTTATATAATTATTCCAGGAAAATCACTACACAATCAGCAAAGACAACAATAAACAGCAACAATGACAAAACCTGGGAAGGAAGGGGAATCTGATTTCCAGAGTTGGCATACTATACTATTTAAAAGGTCCAGTTTCCAACAAAAACTTATGAGGCATGCAAAGAAATAAAGTATGTTCTATATACACATTTTTTTAAAAAGTCAATAGAAACTGTCCCTAACAAAGCACAAAGATTGAACTAATTAAAGAAGAATGTTGATCTATTCTAAATATATTCAGAGAACTGAATGAAATCATGGCTAAAAAATTGAAGGAAAATATAAGAAAAAATGTCTCTCTAAAAAAAGGATTATCAAGAAAGAAATTAAAACAAATAATCATGTTCCAATTAGGGAGTTGAAAAGTACAATATCTAAAATTTTAAAATCATGCAAGTGGCTGAACAGCAGATTTGAACTGATTTGAAGAATCAGTGATCTTAAGTATAGGTTGATCAAGATGTTCCAGTCTGAGAAACAGAGGAAGAAAGAATAATGAAGAGACACAGAAAACACACCAACATATGCATAATGGGATTCCAGGACGAGTGGAGAGAAAGAAAGAGGAGTAGGAAGCATATTCAAAGAAATTACTGTTGAAACTTCCCAAATTTAATTAAAATATTAATCTACTCACATAAAAAGCTTGATGAACTCCAAGTAAGATGAACTAAAACCAATTCGAATCTGTACATGTAAGAGAGTTACACTGTCAAAAGCCA
This sequence comes from Mirza zaza, assembly GCA_008750895.1. Lineage (NCBI taxonomy): Eukaryota > Metazoa > Chordata > Mammalia > Primates > Cheirogaleidae > Mirza > Mirza zaza. The sequence goes on along the minus strand of VSMD01057547.1, from coordinate 6,494 downwards.
AAGATATGTACAGAATATTAAAAGTAGCAAAAAAATCCACAAAAAACAAAAAAGAACCCAACTAACCAAACAAAAACCAACTAAACTCATACAAAAAAATCCTAAATAAGACTAAAAGCTGACTTCTCATCAGACTCCATGAAAGACAGAAGATAGTGGGATAACATACTTTAAAGTGCTAAAACAAAAATATTGTCAACAAATTGTATATCAAAGACATATACACTTGAATGTTTATAGCAGCACAATTCACAATTACAAAGATGTGAAAACAACCCAAGGGCCCATCAATACATGAGTGGATTAATAAAATGCAGTATAGGTAAACCATGGAGTACAACTTGGCAATAAAAAAAATGGTGAACTACCTATTGTGTTATACTGGATGAGCTGGAGCCCATTCTTCTAAGTGAAGTATCACAAGAACGGCAAAACAAACACATGTACTGGCCATCAAATTGGTACTAACTGATCAATACTTACATGTACATATGGGAAGTAACATTCATACAGTGTTAGGCAGGTGGGACAGGGGAGGAGGGGATGGGTAAATTCATACCTAACAGATCCCAGTGAGTGCTGTCTGAGGGAAAGGCACACTTGTACAGGTAGCTGCGACTCTGGTGGTGCAGAGGCAATTTATGTAAGTAAATTGTACCCTCATAATACTCTCAAATTTTTTTAAAAAATTGTACATCTAGCAAACTATCCTTCAAAAATGAAGGAAAAAACTAAGACATTTCCAGATTAAAAAAAAAACTGAAGACAATTCATCATTAGAAGACTGACCTACAAGAGTACAAAATGGAGTCCTTCAGGCTGAAATGGAAGGACATTAGATAGTAATTCGAAGGCACACAAAGAAATAAAAAGCAATAATAAAGGTAAAGCATATAGGTAAATTAAAATATACTATAAATGTGTTTTCTTCTTTTGATTGAAAAGATAAAATAAGAAAACAACAATAATAAAACTATATCAATGGGCTTATAATGTATAAAGATCTAACTGGTATGACATGGAGGAGACAAGGGGGAGAAGTTGTACTTCAGCAAAGTTTTTGTATACTATTGAAATTACACTGTAAATAACCTGAACTAGATTGTTTTATGTTAATTTGTAAATAGTAATCTCCAAAGCAACCACTAAAAAAAGGACTCAAAAATATTAGCTTTAAAAAAAAAGTTCTTTTATTGCCCGTATCTGCCCTTAGTATCAGGGTAAAGCTGACCTCATAAAATGAGTTTATAATTTTTTATAAGTGTTTGAAAAGATTGGTATTAATTCTTTAAATATTTGATAGAGTTCAACAGTGATGCCATCATGCCCTAGGCTTTCCTTTGATGGGAGATTTTTTTTTTTTAATTTCAGAGCATTACAGGGGTACAGATGCTCTGGCCACATCAATTGCCTTTGTACCGCCCAACTCAAAGCTACAAGCATGCTGATCCCCTAGACAGTGTGCACTGCACCCATTAGGTATGAATTTACCCATCCCCTCCTGCCCCCTCCCACCTGCCCAACACCCTATGAATGTTACTTGCCATATGTGCATATAAGTGATGATCTATTAGTACTGATAGTGAGTACGTGTGGTGTTTGTTTTTCCATTCTTGTAATAGTTCACTTGTTGTTTGGGGGCTTTTTGATAAAAGCCATTCTCACTGGAGTTAAGTGATATCTCACTGTGCTTTTGATTTACATTTCCTTGATGATTAGAGATGCTGAGTATTTTTTCATATGTTTCTTGGCCATTAGTCTATCATTTTTTGAAAAGTCTGTGATGGGAGATTTTTAATTACACATTCAATCTCCTTATTATTGGTCTCTTCAGGTTTTCTATTTCTTCATGATTCAATCTTAGTAGGTTGTATGGTTCTAGAAAGTTATCCATTTCTTCTAAGTTATCTAATTTGTTGACATATAATTGTTCCTAGCAGTCTCTTATGTATCAGTTCTAACATCTTCTCTTTCATTTCTGATTTTTATTTGAGTCTTCCTTTTTTCTTAGTCTAGAAAAAGTTTATCAATTTTATCTTTTAAAAAAAATCAATTCTGCCAGGGCGCGGTAGCTCAAGCCTGTAATCCTAGCTCTCTGGGAGGCCGAGGTGGGCGGATCCTTTGAGCTCAGGAGTTCCAGACCAGCCTGAGCAAGAGCGAGACCCCATCTCTACTATAAATAGAAAGAAATTAATTGGCCAACTAATATATAGAGAAAAAATTAGCCGGGCATGGTGGCGCATGCCTGTAGTCCCAGCTACTTGGGAGGCTGAGGCAGCAGGATGGCTTGAGCCCAGGAGTTTGAGGTTGCTGTGAGCTAGGCTGACGCCACGGCACTCACTGTAGCCTGGGCAACAAAGTGAGACTCTGTCTCAAAAAACAAAAAACAAACAAAAAAAAAATCAATTCTATTTACAAATTAACACGGCACTCACTCTAGCCTGGGCAACAAAGTGAGACTGTCTAAAAAAAAAAAGTCAAAGAAAATATCTTGAAAGCAGCAAATCAAAATTACTGATCATGTGCCAAGAAACTCCCAAAACATTATCAGCAATTTTCTCATTAGAAATACAATAGGCCTAAAGAGAGTAGGATGTTATAAGTAATAAAAGGGGGAAACCCCACCTCCCCCACACACAAAAACCCAAAAACCCTCACAACCAAGAATACTATATCCAGCAAACTGTCCTTCAAAAATTATGGAGAATTAAAGATCTTTCAAGATGAACAAAAGATTGGTGAGTTCACCACAAATAGACACGACTTATAAGAATGGATAAGAGTAGTCCTTCCAGTTGAAATGAAAGAATGTTAGAGAGCAACACAAAAATAGAGAGCATACAAAAATATTAAAGTGCTCTGATAAAGTAAATAGGTAGACATATACAGAATCCTGTAATACTGAAATGATGGTTCATAAAGTACTATTAATTCAGGTATAGCACTTAAAAAATAAAAGCATAAAAATTAATTATACCTATGAAACTATGTCAATGCAAAATAAAAAGATGTGATTTGTGACATCAATATAACGTGAGGGGAGGATGTAAAGGAATAGTTTTGGTATGTCATTAAAGTTAAATTATTAGCCATTAAAATAGATTGTTTTATGTAATCCCATGATAACAAAGAAAAAACCTAAAGATGCACACATACAGAAATAAGTAAAAGAAAGAAAATCTAAGCATGTCATTACCAAAACATCAATATAACACAAGGAAAGGCAGCAAAAGAGGAAATGAGAAATAAATAACTATAAGATATGCAGAGAACAATTAACAAAATGGCAATAGTAAGTCTTTCTCTAACAGTAACTACATATAGCATAAATGATACATATGGTAGTATGTAGTCAAATGATCCTCAACAAAGGCATCAATAATACACAACAGAGAAAGAATAGTCTTCTCAACAAACACTGCTAGGAAAACTGGATATTTAAATTCAAATGAATGAAGTTGGGCCCTTACCTTACATCATATACAAAAATTAATTCAAAATGGATTAAAGACCTAAACATAAGAACTGAAAGTATAAACATCATAGAAGAAAACGTAAGAGAAACTTCATCACATTGAATTTCACAATGATTTGTTGAATACAACACCAAAAGCAAGGTCACAAAAGCAAACAGGCAAATGGTACTACGTCAAACTTAAAGAGCAATCTACAAAATGGGGAAAATGTTTGCAAACCATATATCTGATAAGGGGTTAAATTCAGAATATGTTATGAAATCCTAAAATTCAACAACAACAAAACAATGCAAGTAAAAAATAGGCAAAGGGCTGGGTGCAGTGACTCATGCCTATAATGCCAGCACTTTGGCAGGCTAAGACAGGAGGATCGCTTGAGGCCAGGAGTTTGAGACCAGCCTGAGCAACATAGTGAGACCCTACAAAAAATTTCAAAAGTACCTAGCACTCTGGGAGGCTGAGGCGGGTGATCATTTGAACTCAGGAGTTCCAGACCAGCCTGGGCAAGAGCGAGACCCCGTCTTTACTAACAAAATAGAAAGAAATTAGTTGGACAACTAACAATATATATAAAAAATTAGCGGGGCATGGTGGCACAAGCCTGTAGTCCCAGCTACTCGGGAGGCTGAGGCGGGAGGATTGCTTGAGCCCAGGAGTTTGAGGTTGCTGTGAGCTAGGCTGATGACACCGCACTCTAGCCCGGGCAACAGAGCAGCCGTTTTTTTTTATCTCAAAAAAAAAAATTTCGGCGCGCGCGGCGGCGCCGGCCTCCACCCCTGCTGCCTGGCCGCCACGGCCCAGCAGAGAGCCCTGCCTCCAAGCAAGGAGACGCTGCTGCAGTCGCACGACAAGCGGCTCAAGGACGACATCAAGTCCACCGTGGACAACTTCACTGAGATCATCAAGACCGCCAAGATTGAGGACGAGACGCAGGTGTCACGGGCCACTCAGGGCGAACAGGACAATTACGAGATGCATGTTCGAGCTGCCAACATCGTCCGAGCTGGCGAGTCCCTGATGAAGCCGGTGTCTGATCTCAAGCAGTTCCTGATCCTCAATGACTTCCCGTCAGTGAACGAGGCCATCGAGTGGCACAGCCAGCAGCTGCGCACTGCAGGAGGAGTGCGACCGGAAGCTCACTGCCCTGCGAGACGAGGTCTCCATTGACCTCTACGCGCTCGAGGAGGAGTATTACTCGTCCAGCTCAAGCCTTTGCGAAGCTAATGACCTGCCTCTGTGCGAAGCTTACTGGAGGCTGGATCTCGACACAGACTCTGCTGATGGCCTCTCTGTCCCTCTGCTGGAGTCCCAGAGCCCAATGCTGGCCCCTGCAGGCTGCAGCCCCTGCCCACTCCCACGCCAGTGGCCCTGGGCCCACAGAGCACGCCTGAGCCTTGGGGCTGCCCTCCCTACCCCTGGCTTCTCAGAAACCAAACTAGGGCTCCCTCTGAGTGCCCACCTCGGCCTCACTTCTTCCAGCCCCAGTTTTCCCTGGGGGACTTCAGGGTCCCGGAGCCACTGTGGCCTCCTTGGGAACCTCATCAGCCCAGGGTCATCCCAGCCAGTATAGTTGAGAACAGCTGTTTCTCTGGCCACTTCCAGGTGCCCATCCTTCTAGCTATCTCCTTCCACTGCCTTCTTGGCCAGTCAGGTGGAAGAAAGTTTCCAGGACAGGTGTCTGACATGGGGAAGACCTGACTTGAGCATGTTGGTTGAAATTGGGAGGGGCTCCAACTGGACAGTGTTAGCCAAGACCAGTCTCCCATCCTTCAGGCAGAGCTCCTGGGCAGAGTACCACCCCCTGCCTCTTGCCCTGAGCCGCAAATATCCGAGCCACAGGCTGACTGCCCTGGTAGGGCCGAGTGAGGGGCTACATACACTCTTGCAGCAGCCAGGTGGGGGCTCCTTCCTAAACTCTGCTGACATTCACATTCTGGCTATCTTTGTAATGAGACTTTTGAATAAAAAACCTTTTGCATTCAAAAAAAAAAAATTTCAAAAGTAGCTGGGTGTGGTGACTGTAGCCCCAGTCTCTCAGGAGGCTGATGCAGGAGGATCATCTGAGCCTAGGAGTTTAAGGTTGCAGTGATGATGCCACTGTACTCTAGCCCTGTACTCTAGCCCAGAAAACTGACTGAGACCCTGTCTCAAAAAAAAGGCTTGGAATAGACATTTCTCCAATGAAGATATACAAATTCCAAGAAGCCCAGAAAACAGACTGAGACCCTGTGTCAAAAAAAAAAGACTTGGAATAGACATTTCTCCAATGAAGATATACAGATTCCAAGAAGCACATGAAAAGCAGCTCAACATCACTAAACTTCAGGGAAATGCAAATCAAAACTATAATGAAATACCACTTCCTGCCCACTAGGATAGCCACTAACAAAATAATAGATAATAACTAGAGTTGGAAAGGAAATGGAGAAATTAATACCTTTGTGTACTGTTAGTGAGAATGTAAAATGGTGTGGCTGCTATAGAAAATAGTATGGAGGGTCCTCAAAAAATTAAAAATGGAATTACCATATGATCCAGCAATCCCACTTCTGGGTATATATCCAAAATAACAGAATATAGGATCTCAAAGATGTATTTGCACATCCAGGTTCACTGCAACATTATTCACAATAGCCAAGGAGTAGAAGCAACCTAAATATCCATCATCAGATGAATAAAGAAAATGTGGAGGCCAGGTGCGGTGGCTCAAGCCTGTAATCCTAGCTCTCTGGGAGGCCAAGGTGGGTGGATCATTTGAGCTCAGGAGTTCCAGACCAGCCTGAGCAAGAGCGAGACCCCATCTCTACTATAAATAGAAAGAAATTAATTGGCCAACTAATATATATAGAAAAAATTAGCCGGGCATGGTGGCACATGCCTGTAGTCCCAGCTACTTGGGAGGCTGAGGCAGCAGGATTGCTTGAGCCCAGGAGTTTGAGGTTGCTGTGAGCTAGGCTGACGCCACGGCACTCACTCTAGCCTGGGCAACAAAGTGAGACTCTGTCTCAAAAAAAAAAA